>JANHAO010000673.1:0-38562 GCA_026873985.1 Saraca asoca | reverse complement strand
TGTTGAATAAATTTTGGCTTTTGTATTCTAGGTGCTGTATAATTGGTAGTTTGCTGGCTGCTATGTAAGACTTTGATATGCTGTGCTCTGGTTTGCTAAATTGTAGTTTATTTCATTTATTGGCCATACTATAGTTGGCTGTAATATGGGTCTTTGGTAACTGTATAAGTTATAGTTGGCTAAGTAAGTTTAGATATTATAAGTGTTGCACATGGATATATTAGAATACATTATGAAATTAGTACTATTCAAATTTCTATAAATTATACTTTGGAGGTGAGTGGATAATCCCACCTTGTAAATGTTGTATTGCATCAACAAGTAATCTTATTAAGTAAATAACAAGATAGTAATTTCAACAAATCGTAATACCGATAATGAGTTTATTCTGAGGTATTATAAATTCAAAGCATGTATTTTTATACTATTAAATAAGAAAAAATCATAATTTAGACAATGTGTGACCCTGGAGTCCATGGAAACCTATTGATAGCCTGGTAATATCTGAAATAGCCTAAATGGCAGTAATGATAAAAGTCCAAGGGGTGGTAATGAGGAAGATGATGATTGAATATGAATAGTTAATAAAAATGAAAAGTGAAAAAGGAAAATACTGAAAACGCCATGGTCACCAATAAGAGTTTCCTTGGAAATTAGGTGTTCATGTTATTTTCTTATTACAAATTATACTTAAAAGATCAACGTAACTGAGGATCCATTGGGAATTCCGTGGTAACTCGCAAATACACCTGTGTATAATATGTTCTGGAGGAGCAATAAGGGGGCAATCTGAACTGATGTGATTTGGTTGGACTTGGAGATCTGTTTTGGTTCCCTGATGGATTCCTTGGGATCTAGAACCACTTGTTATTCATAGGAAACCCTTAGGTACATTTGTGACCACTCGATGTCTGATAGAGCAATAAGGGGGAGGGTGGAAAAGAAAATGAAATATTTGAATGGTGTATAGGAGGATTTGATCAGTTATGGTAAACTATGAGAATTATTTGGATCCGATCAACATTCCATAAAGAAAAAGAAATACATTTGGGAATATAAAGAACTAAAGTAATAAAAGTGTAAATGGTGATTAACAATAATGAGTATGTATTGTAATAGTTTGTATTTTGGATACTTTGTAGGGTAAATATTTAGTAGTCCACCACATGTTCGAAGTATTGCTGAATAAGCTTTGCTGGCATATAACCCATATTATATGTTTGTGAAATCCTCATATATGTATCATTTGTTATTGTGGTTTGGCTATTAAGTGGAAATATTAATTGTATATAAATACTCCGGATAAATGATATTATTACTTGATTGTTAAAAGACGAATGTATATTGTGTTATGTTTGTAATTGAGTTTTGGTTGCCCAGTAGGTTATTGTTGTCTAGACTGGGCCACTGTATATTTGTCTATTTGTTATATAGGTTTTGATAGGCATCTGGCCCTTATTGTATATTAGGGCCTTGAGCTCGGGTGTCCAGATTATAAGGAAAATTCTGCTAGATTTTGCAGGAATAGAAATGTAACTATGGATCAATAAGTATAGTTAGGCTTGTAGGAGGTTTCCTACAGGTGATCTTCTACGCCGATCACGGACCCCCTGGGCGGGTCGTGACACTCGTGATGTTCTTAATTGCTTTGAACTCGAAGACATTCTTCCAATTAGTTTAGCTTATGGAGCAGTTCTTTGACCATCGGGTATCATGCTCCAAATTGTTGACTTGAAGATTGTTAGCTCCTTTCTTTCTCCTAGTCGTGGGAGCAGTAACTTGAAGTATAACTGTGATTGGTCCTGTTCAAGCTCTTAGCTTAGTACGGGCCCCTATGTCGCTGCCCATCACAATTTTGACATGATTAGTGAGCCTCTAACCTCGTTTGTGGGCTGGAAGAGCAAGCTAAGCTAGCACGCCGATGTGTTTATCTAGTTGACCTTTCCTCCTAGGCTTCTTCATGAAATAGCTGGAGTTGTATAGTGATCTCATCCTGCTTTTGTGTACCCAGAGTTTGTGCTCGTGCCAGCACTTTAACTGTCTCTACCGACTCTCTTACCATATTCTTGAGCATTTGTTGGGGTTGGTGAGCGGTAGTGGACTGGTGGTGAGTCTCGAGGGGCAGATAGGCGATGACATCGACAGCGGGCGCGTCAGTCGGCTAGTTAATCGAAGTGTTTGAACTTCTGGTGGTTCTTCCTCTAGCCATTGTGGCTTGGCAAAAAAGCAACCAAAATATAGAAAATCAACCAGAAAATAGATAGGCCCTCCTTCTAGCGCTAAAATATTGATAGAGCAATTTGGTTCAACTAAATCCCAGCTAATCGAAACAAATCCCCAAGTTGTAATCTGGTTATGCAAATGAAAGGTGAAGAGATGGAGAGGAAGATCAGCAAAGGCAAGGAAAGTTTTTTAATGTGGTTTGGCTAAAGTCAGTTCACTGACCCCTATGTCCATAGATGATTTTATTTATCCAGTGAAATTCCATTAGAGTTATAGTATGTATTTCAGCTTATCCCTATTGTATCTATTCCTCCCCCTTTTATAAAGGTTAGGAGGTTATAAATGTAATTTAACTAGTTGTAAATTTGTTACATTAAA
This sequence comes from Saraca asoca, assembly GCA_026873985.1. Lineage (NCBI taxonomy): Eukaryota > Viridiplantae > Streptophyta > Magnoliopsida > Fabales > Fabaceae > Saraca > Saraca asoca. Next base: position 35,961 of record JANHAO010000673.1, on the reverse strand, counting down.
TAATAAATATATTTGACACTCTAGACTCCTGCAAACTGGCTTTTGCAGACTACTTTTTGTGAGTAGCCCTATGCAAGTTGCTTTTGCAGATTGGCCCAGTAAGTTAGGTCTATGAATGAATGTGTGTGTCAAGTCTGACCAAAGTGGGTTTCTGGTTAGGAGAGATGATGCATTTAGCAAGCTGGGGCTCGTGTCTTGGGGTCATTACTGACCTTTGACCAGCAACGTTGAGCTTGCATTTGGCAATGTGAGCTCACGCAGAACAAGTTATCGGCCATGCGAGTGGGGGCTCACCTCTAGCGAGCCTGGACTTCTCTGCCTTGGCCTTTCTAGTGAGCTGGTGCTACTATGACCTTGTTGTTGTGCTCTAATGCTTGCAACTGGTAGCCTGGTACTCTTGGTGAGCTCAGCTTTGGACTGATTGGGCTAATCTCATGTATCTTCATCTATTGCCAAGCCTTTGCTAGCCCATTTCCAGAGTTCCAATTTTTACCCATAACAATAACTATGCTTGTTTTGACCACTTTACACCAAGAAATAGAAGAACAAGTGATTTAAGATTTTTATATATAATTGTTTAATACGATAAATATTTATTGATTTGTATAATTACATCTTCATATAAAAACTAAGAAAATAGAATTTGATCACAAAAATTATCTAAAAAAATTAAAAATTATAATTTCAATTATGCATATTTTTTATTTCAATGGATCTAATTCTATTGAGTTTGTTTTTAAATTGCATCGAATTTGTCATTCTAGTGAATAACTTTTCATTATTATATTATCATATAACTATATAAGTTTATAAATATTAGTCATGTCAAATGATTACAAACAAAAATTGTCAAATTAATATATATAGGTGATATTTGATTTACTAAATCTTTTTCACTTTCTTAATAATATTTTAAGAGAATGTTAGATTCTTATATTTAATTTAAAATTTAGAAAAAATTTATTCGGGAATGTTCACATTCTTAATAATGTTTTTAACTCGATATTATGATAAAATATGGGGAAATGGGTATCTTATATTCTCATGAAATGAAAATGTTTTGTTTATATAAAAAGACTATTTTTGTTTACCATTTCATTAATATCTTATCATTTTAACCCATCACTACCTACTATTGTTGATCACTTTCCACTATCACCTACTTTCATTGACTACCACCTATTGCTATTAACCATCGTCCACTACCACTCATCATTATTAATCATCACCTACCACTGCTTAATGTTCACTACTACCTTTTACTATTGACCACCCTGTACCACTTTTGACCGATCAACATTCCGATGTTGGCCATTCAATTTTAATAAATACTTTTGGCAATTTAACAACTTTTTTAAAAATATACAAATTGATTAAAATATAATATTGCAACATTCATAGGAATCTTTTTAGCTGAATCAAATATGGTAATGTCACATTTTCAGGCATTATATTCCAAGGAATCATATTCTTAAGAATGTTAAGATTTTTGAGAATATATGATTCCATGAACCAAACGTCACCATAGAGAACTAATTACAAATAAAAACAAATTCTAAGGATCTAATTAAAAAGAAAATAATATAAGTATTATTGACGGTAGAATTTGGTTCGGCCAAATCCCAGCCAACCGAAACAGTTCTTGAATCCTCAAGCTGTAATCTAGTCATGCAAATGAGAGATGAAGAGATGGAGAGGAAGAACAGTAAAGGTAAGGAGAGTTTTTTAATGTGGTTCATCTAAAGTCTATTCATTGATTTAACTTATTGGGCCAGTCTGCAAAAGCAGCTTGCATAGGGCCCACTCACAGAACAGTTCGCAAAAGTTAATTTGAAGGGGTCTAAAGTGTAAAATGTTGACGATTGATTTTGATAATCAGTCAACCGAGGGTTCTGGAGCCCAAACTACTGTAAAAAGGTGTGAAAATAGCAAAAACAAGAAGAAAGAAGAACAAAGTGAACACTAAAGATTTTTAACATGGTTTGGCTAAAGTCAGTGTAACCCCTACATCCACGATGGTTTCTATTAGCTTTTGTGTAATGGTTTCTCTGTATGTTTCAGTAGAGTAATAGTGTATAAGCTTTCTCACTATTCTAGTAGAGTTTTTATGTGTATATTTCATTATCTCCTGTTACAGTGATTTCTCCTCTATTTATAGAAGTAGGGAAGGTTACAAGTATAATTTGATAAATTGTAAAACTATCATTACCTCCACTGCAGGTAATAAATGCTTGATGGGCAATAAATGCTGGGCAAATCATTGTCAATTTTTAGAGGCTAATGTGCCAGTTCTGGGGGCAAACTTGTCAGTTAGGAGGATGTGCCTTTGGTTAATGACTAGACTTGGGTGTTTCGTACCTATCCCCTGGGCAGCTCATTATACAATTCAAGCTCGCACTAGGAATCAGGGCTACTGCATTAGCATTGACTTGTATTTTGAGCTCACGACTAGTGAGCTGACACTTTTGCTAAGTGACCTTAACTTTTGTACGACTCTGGCCTTCTCCGATTGGGTTTGTCCTCTATTGGGCCTTTTGCTAACCCATTTTGCCTTGCTTCAAAATTATCCATAACATCAGCCCCCAGCTTTCAGTTTGCTTTGTAGGCTAGGAGTTGTAATTTGCTAGCAAAGTCTTCACTTGCAGTCTATAGTATTGTCAAGTCTTTGTGTTCAACTGGTCATGTTGTCATTTCAAGCTTCAGTCTTTTGCTTTATCTACACCAGTTCATGCTTCTTATTATGCATGTTACAATTTTCTTTATAGGCATGTTGATCGAGTTTTGTGGACCCAAACAAAAAGCTTTGGAGTGTAGGGAGATGCATGTCAGCATCCTAGTAATCATAATAATTTGCCATTGTTTGCTTATGGGTATCATCCTTTCTCAACTTTCAATTTCTTGGTGGGTAGTCTAACCTTTTTGGTCTTTTCAGGGGACACTAGAGACAATTAAGTTAAGGGAAGAGATCATTCTTTAGGAAGAGGAGTAGAACAAGCTTAAAAAGGACTTAGCTATTGCTATTACAGAGTCAATAGAGTTGAGGAAGAAATTGCAAGCTTATGAGACCCAGCTACGAGCTACTAAGGTAGCCAAGAAAGTGGCTGAAGATGCTTCAATTTGCAAGACCTCCAAGCTAATCTTGAAGCTCCATGAAGCTACTGATGAGCTGAAATAGATGTAGGATGAGCCGGAGATGGTAGTGTAATAGGTTGAGATCACTGAGAAGAAGGAGAAAGTGACCAAGGATAGGGTTGCACGAGTTGAGGGAGAAGTCACTCAAGCTGAGGAGAAGGTCACCCGAGCTAAGAAGGATATTGTTGCTATGGTTGCAAAAGCTGAGGATGCAACGATCTCTCAAACTGTTGATAATTTTCTATTTACTTGTAGAAGAAGCACCCTAAGATGGACTTCACCTTCTTCGGTGGGGACATTGAAGTGACCATCTCACATTTTGTGAGGTATGCCAAGGTAACTTCAACTCCGGGTGCAGAAGTTAGTGATGAAGGTCCTCCTACTCAGGACGATATTTTGATTGAAGGTAGCTTGCAAATCGAGGGAAGAACTATAGAGTCATTCGAGGAATAGATGACAGAAAACTTGCTCAACCTTTCAACTCCTTAGGATTCATCTAGACCCCCGACCACTCCGTAGATCTCCTAGCCCAAGGCTTTTGTTAGTTTCATTTTTAAGTATTCTGAATGTACTTGGGCTAGATTGCTTATTTGTAATGAAGATAAATATTCCTTTGATGAATCTGTCTAAGCTATTTTCTTTGAAATGCATGTTTAACTTTGTTCATTATGAATGATTAATTCCTCAAGCTTTTGTCAGTTATAACACTTGAATATTCTGCCAGTAAGACATGGCTTCATGCTTGAATACTAGATTAATAAGCAGTGGCCTTTATAGCTCCCAAGATAGTTGGTCGAGTTAGTAGCTTGAATGTGATTTAAATGGGTTCTGGTCGAACTATTTGAGATCAGTTTGCCTTTAGAGTAGTGTTCTGAAGATATGTCGAAGAGTTCACACAGAGTAGGAGTACTTTGGGAATTATTATTGAAATTTGAATAATGGTACAAAATTATAAAGCTGGGTTTTAAACTTATTGATAATATGGCCGAAGGTGTTTGGCATTCCATGCTCGAAGGATTTCAGCCCCATCCACATTTGTCAAGCAGTATGCTTTATTACCCAAATCCTCCTTTATTATGTATGGGCCTTCCCAATTTAGACCCAATGTCCCTTCACTAGGTTTACAAGCTCCAAATAAGATAAGGCACAACACGAGATCACCTGCTCTATAGCTATAAGCTCGGACCTTTCAGTTATAATGTTTCGCAATCCGCTGCTAATAAGTCACAATCTTGAGGCAAGCCACATCCCTTGCTGCTTCGATGAGGTCAAGATTCGTAGCGAGTAATTGGTTATTATCCTCCAGATTGAAAGTGGCCTTTTAGTGTGAAGTTACTTCGAACTCCACCGATATCATAGCTTCGGATCCACAAACTATCGAGAAGGGAGTCTTTCTTATGGTATTGCGAGCTATAGTTTGATAAGCCTAGAGTACTTTTGATAACTTATCTACCTATGCTCCCTTCCTGGCTTCTGATTTTGTCTTCGAGATCTATTTAATGATCTTGTTAATAGCTTCGACTTGCCCATTGGCCTGAGGATGGTCTACTGCTGAGAAGCTTTTGACAATCCCAAGATCACTACAAAAATTGACGAACTACTCGCTGCTGAATTAGTTCTCATTGTCTATTATGATTTGTTAACGAATCCTGAGCTTACAAATGATGTTATTCCAGATGAATTTCTCAATTTTGGAAGAGGATATTTTAACCAATTCTTTTGCCTCTGCGCATTTCGTAAAATAGTCAATAGCCATTATCATATATTTGCAGCTCACACAACCTGTGGGGAGAGGCCCAATTAGATCAATGCCCCATATTGTAAAGGGCCAAAGGCTTACTCTTTATTAAAGGTAGGCTGGAGGAGCTCAGGGAACCTTAGCAAACCTTTAGCATTTGTCACATCGTCTAATAAGGTTGATCACATCTCGTTTCATAGTTGGCTAGTAGAACCCTTGTTGAAGTGCTTTTTGAGCCAGAGATAGCCCCCCAGCGTGGTTTCTGTAGTGTCTAACATGAATTTCCTCCAGGATAGTGTCACAATCAGGGCCATCAATGCATCTAAGGAGTAGAGCCGAAAAGTCCCTTTTATAAAGCATGTCATCGATGACGCAATATCTAGCAGCTTGAGCTCACATATGGCTTGCTTCTAACTTATCTTTTGGCAATTCATCGTCTCGTAAATATTTCAAGATTGGGCTCATCCATGACCTTTATGCCATAGTGGTTGTCATCATGACTTCTTTCTATTTGATGCTTGGCAATGGAAGAGTTTCCACCGAGATTGTGCCTAAGAAATCTACATCCTTAGTTGCGGCCAAGGGAGCTAGTGCATTTGTATGTGCATTCTGAGCTCATGGGACCTAACTAATCCCATACCTTTAAAAATTGTTAAGTAATTCTTGAACCTTTTGGAGGTAGATAGCTATTTTTGATCCCTTTGCTTGATATTTGCCTTTTATGTGACAAACAATGAGCTGAGAGTCACTGAAGATCCTCAAGTTTTTAACTCATACCTCCCTTGCTAAGTGAAGTCTTGCAAGCTTCATATTTTGCTTCATTGTTGGTAGCTTGAAATTCAAATCTCAGTGCACAGAGCATTTTGTGTCCCTTTGGACTGATTAAAAGTATTCTTGCCCCTGTATTCTACTCACATGAGGACTTGTCTACATAAAGTTCCCACCATGGGCCTCCTGAAGTCTCCACTTCCTTCTCCACTGGTCTGGTAAATTTTGTAATGAAGTTCGCTAAGCCCTGCCCCTTGATTGCCAACCTCAGTTTGTACTGGATATCAAACTGGGCTAGCTCAATGGCCCATTTAAGCAAGCAACCTGAGGTATCAGTCTTTTGTAGAGTCTATCATAATAGGTACTGAGTGAGCACCTCAATAGTATATGCTTGAAAATAAGGTCGTAATTTCCTAGAAGCGATCACGAGACAGTAAGTGAGCTTCTCTATAAGTATATAATTCTCATTTGCATTCAGTAGCCTTTTGTTGATGTAATAAACTAGGAGTTGGGCTCCATTTTCTTCTCAAACAAGAGCTACATTGATAACGTGTTGGGATACTCCTAGGTAGAGAATGAGCTTCTCACCTTCTTACAACTTAGATTGCAATGGAGCTTAGCCCATTTATATTCTTTCAAGTGCTAGAAAGAAATCTCTCACTCTTTAGTCCATTCAAATTATTTAGCCTTCCTTAGAACATTAAAAAATGGCATACATCTATCTATTGCCTTGGAAATGAATCTGCTAAGTGCTACAACCCAACTGGTTAGACTCTACACATCCTTGACCCCGATTGGGGACCTCATGTCAATGAGTGCCTTGGCCTTTTCTGGGTTTGCTTCAATTCCTCTGCTATTGACCATAAACTTGAGAAACTTCCCTAAGGACACTCGAAACATGCACTTAAGTGGATTTAGTTTTATCTAGTACTTCCTTAAAATTTGAAACATTTCATCCAAGTCCCTCACATAATCTATGACCTATTTGGACTTTACGAGCATGTCATCCATGTAGACCTCCATGGTCTACCCAATTTGTTCCTTGAACATCATATTGACTAACCTCTAGTAGGTTACTTTTGCATTTTTCAGCCTGAAAGGCATAACCTTATAGCAATATACTCCATAATCTATGATGAATGAGGTGTGCTCCTTGTCCTGGGGCTCTATGGGTATTAGTTGTACCTTGAGTAAGCATCCATGAAGTTAAGGAGTTGGTGCCTGGCTATTGTATCAACGAGCTAGTCAATTCTAGGCAAAGGAAAGCTATACTTTGGACAGGGCGCCATTGTGGGGGGATCGAATTCCTTGTATGTCATCATCTATGAAGGTGATGCATTTAGAGATAGTCCTAACTCTCTTAGCGAGTCTCCCAAATTCACATCCCACAAATAAAACGTGGCTCACACTTCACACATAGCATTCATGTGACCCACGTGAAGTACCTACGATATGCCGTTCACCATGGATGGTGAAGATGGTCCTCACCGCAGCTATTTGCTTCTGCTCGACCTGTTGGGGTGGCTGTTGTGCTGACTATTGGGAGCGTTGAGGTTATTACCTTGTAGATCACATTACATATTCTCTTAAGTAACCTTTTCTAATAAGATCTTCAATAGCATCCTTAAGCGACCTACATTTAGAGGTGTTGTGCCCGATGTCATTATGATAGGCATAAAACCTGCCAGTATCCTTGAACTCTTGTAGGGTCTTCAGGGGTTTTGGCTATCCACAATCCTCTTTATGCCTTTTTGTTGCATATATCCTCTCTGGGGCATCAGATAGGATACTATAATTGTCATGGTGACCTTGAGGCTCAAGTCTCTCCCTTCTGGCTTTCTTAGACTACGGCTCCTTCACTCTAGCCCATTCTTCTTTTCCTATGATTGCTCCCTCTCTTATTCTAGCTGAAAGCGGAGCTATGCATCTCATTTTTCTGTCCAAACTTCTTTGAACTGAAAGTCTCCTCCCATTTGACCTCTTTAATAACTCATTCATAAAATTCTTCCAGATCTCTCACCAGGGATTTATATGTACTTTTATATAGTTTTCCATCTTTACGGAACTCCATTAAATCATTATTAGGATGTTGTCATTAGAAGGGCTTTCTACGTTGTTAGCCTTGTTAAATAATCTTGTAATATAATCCTTCAATGTTTCATCTTTCCATTGAGAAATTGTTGCAAGGTTTGCGAGCTGCCTTCTTAGAGGTCTATATTGATCAATAAATCTTTTTTGACACTCTTCCCAGCTACTAATGCTACGAGCCAGAAGGTTCTTGAACCATGCATTAGGTACATCTCTAAGAGTAGCTAGAAAGACGTGGCATTTGACTAAGGGGTTGGTCGTTTGAAGGTCCATTTGGATGTTGAAAGCATATAAATTGTCATATGGATCACTTCTCCCATCATACTTTGAATCGGTGAGGGAGAGGCTCTGTCTCGATCTCCATGGAAAATGAGGTCCTCTCCTCATTACTATCTGATTGGTTTTGAGCTGAGGAACATTTTTTCAATTGCTATACCGTCTGTAATAGCTCTTCCATCATTGAGTCCTGCACTTCAAATTGTCAACCCTTAGTATTTTCAAGACCTGCATTCAAGCCCTCAGTATGATACGAGCTCCTAAGTCGTTGATTTCCATCAAGCTTATAAGCTTGGTAATCCTAAGATTCAAGTTATGAGTTGGAGGAGTGAGTTGAGTCTACTCGTCGAGGCCCTTCTCCAGCTGGTCTCTCCTCTTGGACTAGCACCTCTTTCTGTGACCCCCGATCTATCTTCTTGATTGCAATAGCTTCAGCTTGTTTTTAGACCCCATGGGTGTGCGCCTGGGCTAGCACTATGACTGCGTTGGCAAGTCTCCTGACTGTATTCTCGAGCGCTTCTTGGCGCTGATGCAACGCTTGTACACTATCAGTTTTCAAGGGAACGAAAGAAGTGCTTGTTGGAAATAGATTTCCATCTTCTAACATGTTTCGTTGTTGCTCACCATGACCGCTCGGCTGGTTAACGATGACATCAAAACTCCTAGTTGTTCTTCCTCTTGCCATCACAGTTAGTTGGTGAATCACCAAAAAAGTAGTCTAGTCCCACCAGGCATGCCAAAATATTAACAGTCGATTTTGGTAATCAGTCAACTGAGGGTTTTAGAGCCCAAACTATATAAAAAGGTGTGAAAATGTAAGAAAATAGCAAATGCAAGAAGAAAAAAAATTAAGTGAACACTGAAGATTTTTAACGTGGTTCACCTAAAATCAGTGTGACCTTACGTCCATGGTGGTTTCTATTAGCTTTTGTACGGTGGTTTCTCTATATGTTTTAGTAGAGTAACATTATATAAGCTTTCTCACTATTCTGGTAGAGTTTCTGCATGTATATTTTACTATCTCCCGTTACAATGATCTCCCTCATATTTATAAAAATAGGAAGGGTTACAAGTATAATTTGACAAATTGTAAAACTATTATTACCATTACTGCAGGCAATAAATGCTGAAAAAATCATTGTCGATTTTTAGAGGCTAATATGTCGATTCTAGGGGCTGACTTATCAGTTGGGAGGATGTGCCTTTGGCCAATGACTAGACTTGGGCATTCCATACCTATCCCCTGGGCAGTTCGTAATATAGATTGAGCTCGCACTAGGAGCTAAGGCTACCGCATTGGCATTGACCTGTATTCTGAGGTCGTGACTGGTGAGCTGGTGCCCTTAACTTTTGTATGACTCGAACCTTTTCCGATTGAGCATGTCATCAGTTGGGCCTTCTATCAGCCCATTTTGCGTTGCTCCAGAATTACCCATAACAAGTATAAAATTACAAATTGCAATAAATAATAAATCTAAAAATTTAGTTTAAAATTTTATAACTAATATTCATCTCCCTTTACTTTTATTTTTTTTCCTAAGTCAATTATACCTTAAAAATTGAGGATTGAATATTATATATTTTCTTTAACATTTTTATCTAGTTATTCTACTTCTTTTTATCTAAGTTAATATCTATAGTTTAAAAATTTAGAATTAAATATCACATATTTGCTTTAAAATTTTTAATTAATTATTTACTGTTAATTTTCTATGCAATTCTATCAATTCTTTTTTTTTGTTGTTGATTTGGCGGATAAAAAGTCCTGCGTAACAATAAGCTTTTCAAATTAGACTACAAATAATGAAACATACATGATGGTCAATGGATTAAAAAAATGAGACAAAACTAGGGTTATTTCCTCTTATGCGCAAATAATTTTCAAAACATTTACCCCCTAATTGGTTAGAAGGAAAAAAATAGAGGAAAAAAATAGGACAAAAGAAAAGGGGAGGAAAGAAAATGAGAAAAAAATTGTGATTTTATTGATTGGTTGGAAAGAAAATGAGAGGAAAGAAAAGGAAAGAAAAATGTAGAAAAAGAGATTTGGTTCTCAAAAAAGAAATAGATTTTTATTAAAATAATAATTAAACAATGAACTGAAAATTACAAGAACTAAAGTAGAAGCAAAAGAGATTTGGTTCTCTCTACAATAATTTATCAATAGGAGCAGTTGGCAGTGGTTAGTCCATCTTTTAAAATCATGCATGTCACCTCTTAGCTTGAACAGGTAAGCAAAGTTTTCTCTATTTCTCTTTGCTTTTTCTCTTTCTAGCTTACTAGCTCATGGTGTTGTCTACAATCTATAAAGGTTGGGTTTTTATCCCTCATTTGCTATTTCTGCTAATACCCATTTCTATAGAAGATGCAAAGCTCGAGGAAGATGCAGAGAAGAAGATGGCAGAGATTGGGGAAGATCCAGAGAAGAAGATGCAGATTTGTTATAGAAGATGCAAAGAAAAAGATGCAGATTTGCTATAAAAGATGCAGAGCTCGGGGAAGATGCAGAACAAGAAGATGCAGATTTACTGGAGAAGAGGCAGAGCTCGTGAACAAGTTTTCTACCTATTTTTCGCACATCTCAGTGTAGAAAACTTTTTATATGGGCCTCACAGACTTTTTTCCATCCAAATTCCTTTCTCTGCATTTTTCGTTTGTAACCAATCAAGTGTAAACTTCGTTTTCTCTGCAACTTTTTCTCTTTTTTTTTCTTTTCTTTCTACACATTTTCTGCACAACTAATCAAAGCATTAGAGTCTAAAACTTGATCTCCATGATGGAACTAATCATCAAGATTGACTGCTCAACCATTTGCCTCTCCTCTCTATTCTTTTGAAACTTTGGTATGAAAACCCCATTTTCATTTGGCATTTAACTTTGAGACAAGTGAAAACAATAAATGATAATATGGATTTCAATATGAAAAATTAAATAAATAATTGTTAGATGAAAAAGTTGACATTGTATATCAAATTAAAGACTTAAAAAACTATAAGTATATAATTTTAAAGTAGAAGTAGGCACTTGAAAAAAAGTGAAAGCATAAAAAAGATTAAATTAATTTTCTACTCTTTATAATTTCACTCAATTTCTAATTAAATTCTCATAATTTAAAAGTTTCTAGTTGGATCATTATACTTATTTTTTATTTTTAATTATATATTTTTCATCATTTTTCTGTTAGATTATGTTAGCAAATGACAAGTATGGACAATACTCTTTTACTATGGTTTAACAATTATTGATGTAAAACTTTTATATAATTTCTATTTATATTTAATTAACAATAACATAGATAAAATTATGATATTTTATGAAATTATTTTATTTTTATAGAAAATGACTATTCTCTTGTCTCTTGCTCCATAAATCGCTAATAAATCATTATCTATATGAATCAATTGCCAACAAAATCAAATAAGATAATAAAAGTAAATATCCAATTAGAAATAATAAATAAGTATAAGTATCTAATTTAAAACTTCTAAACTATAAGAAATTAATTAAAAAAAGTAAAATTATAAGAAACAACAGAGTAATTCAACCTATAAAATACTACAATGTCTCCAGATTAATTTAAAATCTCTACTATATTATATATTAAATTAAAAGTAAAGTATGCATATATTCTTTATTAAAAGTAAAGCACACATACTTTTTTTAAATAAATATATTTTTTTAAATAAAAATGTATTGACAAATAATGTTATGAAATTTTTTACAATTAAAATAATAAATATAATTCAAAATAATTTTGTTAAATAAATAAACTTGCTTCAATTAATATAATTAAATATGTAAGATCTTCTTGTAACCAAGTCAAGTTCAAACTGAAAGCTTGTGCAGGCCGCATTTGTTCACCTTTACTCCATACGAAGGAAACAAAGACATGCAAGAGCATACCTGTTGTATGTATGAAAAATCTGAACTAAACCAATCCCTGTAAATAAACTGATGAGATACATGTTCCTCACTTAAAGTTTGTCTTTATGATAAAATATTTCTTTTAAGTTTAAAATTAGATATTTAAATCCCATAAATTATTCCTAAAAGTAAAATAATTAAATAAGACATAAAGTCAAATGCAAAGAGGGATAATTGGTCTCAAACACAAATTTCCAGAGATAATTTGTCCCAAATATAAACTTTAGGGGTCTAAAGTGTATTTTCCCCTTATTTATTTAAGAGTTTGAAATTGATAAGTATTCATTTACTGGAGGTTATTTATAACAAATAATTAAGATTTAAATGCAATCTTGATCTCACTAAAATACAAATAAAATGATTTTAGTTCTTTAATTTAAAATACTTGTTGGCGATGAAATTTGGTTCAGTTCAAATCCCAATTAACTAAAACAGTTCTTGAATCCCCAAGTTGTAGTCTGGTTGTGCAAATGAGAGACAAATACAATAATCAAAAGAAGAGAGGAAGAATAGGATGAACACATATCTTTTAACGTGGTTTGGTGAAACTCCTTTGTTAGGATCCCTATGTCCATGGTATTATATTGCTAGAATATTTGTTGGATGTATAATGTTTATACAAAGCTTTCTCTACAATTTGGCAGAGTTTCTACTAGTGTTTTTTCTCTTCTTTTTTACAATGGATTCTCCCCCAATTTATAGAAGTAGGGGAGGTTACTAGAGTAATTTTATGAATTATAAATCTGTTACATCAAGTAATAAATATATCAACAACTTGGACTCTACAAGCTAATGTGTGCAGGATGTTGTCTGCTTTTGGGGGCTAGTCTACCAGTTACAAAAATGTGCTTTTGGCTGTTGATTGAACTTGTGCCATATCCAGGCTTGAGGTCGCTCGTTTAATGAACTGGGCTTATGCTGGGTGAACTATCGGCCATGTGGGCTGGTCCTGCTCTCGAGTCTGATGTGTGCTTTCTAGATGCGGCTCGCTTTTGCCAGTGAGTTAGGGCTCATCTTCAGTAAGTTGGGGTTGCTATCTTGGCCTCGTGCTTTGGGCAAGCCGAGCTTCTTCTAGTTAGACCCACTCATTGGGCTTTTGCTAGCCCATTTTGCTAGAACTAGAAAACACACAACATTAGCCCCCCAACTCGCAGTTCACTTCGCGGGTTGGGAGCTGAAACTTGCTGGCAAAAGCTCGACCTACCATGTCATCTTTCAGCCTTCCAAAATTATGAGTTTTTCATCTCACGAATGTTTATGTGCTTGCCTACCTTGATGAATGAGATTTCTAAAAACCATGACTTGGTAAAATGTTAGGTGAATGCTCGATAGGTCAAACTTTAAACTAGTCATATAAGAGCTGCAACTTAATGAAATAGGTCGCACGAGAGCTATGCCTTTTGCTGATATAAGTATGTCATATGCATGCGATGGCAGGAGGTAGGTCACATGCTTTTCAGGTTGTTGGCTACGTGCATATGGTGCCAAAGGATAGGTCATATGCATGAGTGCGAGGTTGTATGCATGCGATATTGAAGAGTAGGTTGCATGCACATATTTGAGATAGCTAGCTCCATATATATGGTGCTGAAGAGTAGGTCATATGCATGAGCATGAGGTCACATGCATGTGGTGTCAAAGAGTAGATCACATGCACACATTTAAGATAGCTGACTGTATACATATGGTATCGAAGAGTAAGTCATATGCATGAGCATGAGGTTGTATGCATGTGATGCTGAAGAGTAGGTCATATGCACACATTTGAGATAGTTGGTTGCATACATATGGTGCCGAAGAGTAGGTCATATGTATGAGCATGAGGTCGTATGTATGTGGTGCCAAAGAGTAGGCCACATGCACGTATTCAAGATAGCTGGCTACATATATATGGTGTCGAAGAATAGGTTATATGCATGAACGTGAGGTCACATGCATGCGGTGCCGAAGAGTAGGTCGCATGCACATATTTGAGATAGCTGGTTGCATACATATGGTGCCAAAGAGTAGGTCATGTGCATGAGCATGAGGTCACATGCACGCATTTTAGATAGCTGAGGCGAGAATTTGTTATTGAACTAGCACTTTGCTAAAAATTTGTACGAAGATTATCAAACATACAAGTTCAAATTGCTTCTTTTTACTTCATTACAATATCAGTGTATGATTCTGATCGTAGGTGCCTGCTCTTACTTAGGATCCTATCGAGGTTGCTAAAGCTATAATCCTGTAGGTCGCACCATGTAGTCTTTCAAGCAGCCTTTCTTGATCAAATCCTCAATTTCATCCCTAAGCGCCTAACAATTCAAAGTATTATGCTCGATCTCATTGTGATAGGCACAAAACTTACTTGTGTCTCTTCGTTTGGAGGGAGTTCTTATTAGGTGAAGTTTCCCAAAGTCTTCTCTATCTTTTTCTATGGCAAAGATCCAATCCTGAGAATCAGACAACATATTATAGCTGTTATGTCAACCTTGATGTTGGTGGTGCTCATTCCAGGCCTTTTTTATGGGCTAATTATCAGTGCCATTTCCCTAGTCGTCTTTGCCATTTCTATCACTACTTCTCTTATTCTGACTAGAGCCATTTGCCTTATCCTTGTGATTATACTTTGCCAGGCCAAAAGTTTCCTCCCATCTAATCTGTTTGGTAGCCCATTTATAGAATTCAGTTAGATCTCTTACCGAGGATTTGTATAGACTTTTATATAGCTTTCCACCTTTGCACAGTCCGGCTAAGATCATTGTCAAGATATTTTCTTTTGAGGGATTTTCTATGGAATTAGCTTCATGCCTGAATCTCGTTATATAGGCTTTCATTGATTCATGCTTATACTGAAAGACAATCGCGAGGTGGCAAGGTGGCTCAAGCTACCTTTTCAATGCTCGGTATTGATTGGTGAATTTTCTTTGGCACTCTTCCTAGCTATTAATGCTGTGAGTTAGGAGACTTCTAAACCATACTTGAGGTATGTCTGCTGGAATAGCTAGGAAGACATGGCATTTAACCAAAGGGTTATTATTTGCAGATCCATCTAGACATTGAACATATCCAGGTGATCATATGGGTTGCTATTCCCATTGTATGGAAGGATTATGGGAAACCTAAACTTGTGAGGGAGAGAGGTTGTCACAATTTCTCTGGTGAGTAGTGTCTTCTCCCCGTGATGTTCTTGACCATTCTAAATCCAAAGGTACCCCTCTAACTACTTCATCCTCTAAAGTAGTTCCTTTATTGTTGGACCTTATGTTTCAGATTGTTGATTGGAAGACTGTTGACTCCTTTTTCCTTCATGATGATGGGAGTAGCGACTGTGGTATGACCATGACCAGTTCTGTTCAAGTTCTCAACTCGACGTGAGTTCTCACCTCGCTAGTTATTTTGATCTTGCATGATCTGTGAACTTCTAACCTGGTCTACAGACCAAGAGAGTGAATTGAGTCAGCGTGTTGACATACTTGTTTAGGAATTTCTTACTATAGTTGTTGGAGCTCTCTTTTAGGTGTAGCAGCCTTAACTTGGTCCTGCAGGCCTTAAGCTTACGCCTGTGCCAGTGTCTTGGCCACATCAGCCAGTTTGCCATCATTTTTTCTAGTGCTTCATGACATTGATGCCATATTTGCGCTTCATCAGTTCCATTAACAAAGGCAACAAATTAGTGAGAGTTGGCAGGGGGCAAGCCAGTGGCAACACCTATAACAGGAGTAGTTAAAGTGTCTATTGTAAATAAGTGACCTTCTGATTGATCAACTAGAGTATTCAAAGTTCTGGTGTTTCTTCCTCTGGCCATTGCAACTGGGTAGAAAAATAACCTGTTGATGGTGGAATTTGGTTCGATCTAAATCCCAATCAAATGAAACAGTTCTTGAATCCCTGAGCTGCAGTTAGTTGTGCAAATGAGAGACAGATACAATAATCAAAGGAAGAGAGGAAAAATAGGATGAACACACAGCTTTTAACATTGTTTAAACAAAATCCTTTGTTAGGATCCCTACGTCCACAGCATTGTATTACCAGAATATTTGCTAGATGTACAATGTTTGTATAGAGCTCTCTCTACAATTTGGCAAAGTTTCTATTAGTGTTTTTTCTCTTCTTTTTTACAATGGATTCTCCCCCTATTTATAGAAGTAGGGGAGGTTACAAAAGTAATTTTATGAATTATAAATCTGTTACATCAAGTAATAAATATATTGACAACTTGGACTTTGCAAGCTGATATGTGCAGGATGGTGTCTGCTTTTGGGGGCTAGTCTATCGGTTGGGAAAATGTGCCTCTAGCTACTAATTGGACTTGTGTCATATCTAGGCTTGAGGTCTTTCGTTTGGCAAATTGGGCTTGTGTTGGGTAAACTATCTACCTTGCGGGTTGGTCCCTCTCTCAAGTCTGAAGTGTGTTTTCTAGATGCGGCTCACTCTCGCCAGTGAGCTGGGGCTCGTCTTCAGTGAATAGGGACTGCTATCTTGGCCTCGTGCTTTGGGCAAGTTGAGCTTCTCCAGTTGGATCCGCTCATTGAGCTTTTGCTAGCCCATTTTGCTAGAATCAGAAAACACACATAACACAACCAAAATACAGATGAGGTCCCACTGGGTGGCACCAAAATATTGACAATGAAATTTGATTCGATCCAAATCCCAATCAACCAAAACAGTTCTTGAATCCCCAAGCTACAGTCTAGTTGTGCAAATGAGAAATAGATACAATAATCAAAGGAAGAGAGGAAGAATAGGATGAACACACAGTTTTTAACGTGGTTCAGCCAAAATCCTTTGTTAAGATCCCTATGTCCATGGTATTGTCTTGCTAGAATATTAGCTGGATATACAGTGTTTGTACAGAGTTCTCTTTATAATTTGGCAGAGTTTTTGGTAGTGTTTTTTCTCTTCTTTTTTACAATGGATTCTCCCCTATTTATAGAAATAGGGGAGGTTACAAGAGTAATTTTATGAATTGTAAATTTGTTACATTAAGTAATAAATATATCGACAACTTAGACTCTACAAGCTGATATGTGCAAGATGGTGTCTACTTTTGGGGGCTATTTTGTCGATTAGGAAAATGTGTCTCCAACTATTGATTGGACTTGTGTCATATCTAGGCTTGAGGTCGCTCGTTTGGAGAATTAGGCTTGTGTTAGGTGAGCTGTTAGCCGTGTGGGTTGGTCCCACTCTCGGGTCTAAGGTGTGCTTTTTGGATGCAGCTTGCTCTCACCAGTGAGCTAGGGCTTGTCTTCAGCGAGCTGGGGCTGCTGTCTTGGTCTCGTGCTTTAGGCAAGCTAAGCTTCTTCCAGTTGGACCCGCTCATTGGGCTTTTGCCACCCCATTTTGCTATAACCGAAAAACACACATAACAATACTCAACTTTGATTCTTTTAATATGTTAATCATTCAATTTTAATTATTTGTTAAATTCCAATTTTATTACTAATGAAAAGTTAATATAAAATGATATTAAGTGGTCTTTATAATGCAGTACACATTTATGACCATATTTATGTATGCACTTTATATATTTTGTTATTCTTCTTTTTCATTTTTTTTACTTTTAGGTTAATAGATTTTATATATATGCTAAACTAATTTTAAATAATTCTTAATTTTGCTTTAATAAATTAACATATATTTAATATGTTGGAAAAAATTGGATAAATTCAAATTTGTACATATAAATTTAATTAATAATGATGAGATTGTATCTGACATTATGTGAAAATCTATGATAGCAAAGCAATCATTTAATAGGTTCACTCCTTATAACCTTAGCAGAAAAAAGAGAGAGAAAACTATATGTAAAGTCTCAATAGGGCAACTATAGCTCTACTAGAGTATAAGTAGAAAGCTATCTTTTTTATAATCCTATTGAGCTAATTGACCCATCATCATTGGCCTAGTAATAGAGCTCACACCACTAAAGTCCATCAAAAGCCTAGGTGTCATTACAAGTTCAATAATTTAATCACATAACTAATCGACTCATAATAATTAGTTGTTATGACATTCATTCAATTCAATAATATATGATTTAATTAAACTATGATAGTTCACATAAGAAAATTCCAACAATCTTGTACTTGAACAATGATTACAATATGTAGCCACAATAATAAATGTCAACAACAACAACAATGGCACCATTGCAACCATAGGTTAAATATAAATACCTAATAATGTAGATCATTATATTTGATAGGGATACTAATGTCATACATATCTTGAATACTTATGTTCTAATGACATAGAATATGTGAGAAACTAGACATACACATTAAAATGTGATCATATGTACATCTTTACAAAATGGTCCATGCATCCGCCCAATATGCCCAAAATGAGAATAAATCTCAACATAATAATGAAGCAGGGTCTAAATGTCTCCATTGATATATCATAAAACAAATGTGCACATCAACAATGCTATATATATATGGAACATGTGGCAATATCATTAACACTTCACTAATCACGATGAGATAATAATGTTTAAATTAGAAACATGAAATTCCCACTAACCCTAAATACCAAAAGGATTAGCCAAACTCATTCTAGTCACTTGTTCGCAAACAATTTTTACACCTAAGCCTTTGGTTAGTTGAACTGCAAGCATGCGATCCATGGCAACATGTATGGACAATACTTTTATTGTTATTTTGAGAGAAGTTCACTATGGCAACATTGTTGCAACCTATGGTTAAGATCTTAGATATGTTCTCTATGACTTTGAATTTAGATATTATATTCCTTAACAAAATAGCCTCACAAGTGGCTTTACAACATGCGACACATTCTGCCTCCATATTAGAGGTCACTGTAATTGTCTGCCTGATAGTTTCCATGGTACAACTCCTCTCATCATCATAAAGACGTTTCCAGATATTAACATCATGTCATCTGGATAATTTACAAAATTAGAGTCAAAGTAACCTGCAATAATAAGATATGCAATAGGTTCGCATAAAGATTCTTTGTACCTTATAGGTATTCCATAACTTTTTTCATAACAGTCTAATATTTTTTACCAAGATTACTCAAGTATCTCCCAAGTATACTAAACCAATAGTGATATTAAGATGTGTACATATTTGAGCATACAATAGGCTACTAACAACAAAACATACAAGACCTACTTTAATCTTTACATTATTTTGAGGACATTAGGCTTTAGAAAAAATATATCCCTCTAGAAGGGTGCAATACTTGGAGAACACATAACACATATTGAACCTTTTAAGCACCTTTTCAATATATAATCTTTGAGAAAAGCCAAGAAGATCTTGGGATCTGTCATGATAGATCTATTTATCCTACATGAACAAGGCATCATTAAGATTCTTTATATAAAAACTATATAAATAGTATATCTTTTATCTCAACCATTGGGCTTACAACATTGTTCTTAAGGAGAATATCATCAATATAAAACTAGAATCACAAATATACCCCTACCTAACTTAAAATAGACACATAGTCTATATCATTTTCCTTAAACTCAAAAGAAGTAATAATCTCAACAACCTTGAGATATCATTGTTTAGACATTTTATTCATATCATATATATGAATTTTTTAAATTTATATATTAAGTGTTCTTTACTCTTCTCTTGCAAATCATTTGGTTAGTTTACATAAATAGTTTCTAGCTAATCACAATTGAAGAAGGCCATCATGCATCTGGTGAAATTTTAGGTCAAAATGAGCCACTGGTGCCATAACAACTTGAAATGAGTCTTCAATTAAAACAAATAAGAAAACATTCTAAAATTGAAGCCTTCTTTTTAAACAAGGCCCTTTGCCACGAATATGGGCTTATACCTCTCAATCACTATTTGAGTATCTTTTAGTCTTAAAGATTGTTTTGCATCTAACTAACTTGTAACTAGTAGGTAACTCTATATGATCTCACACATTGTTATTGATATTCAAAGCAATCCAACATTTACAGCCTTCATCCATTCTAGAGAATTAGTGCTTGAAATGACTTATTGAAAATTAGTGAAATCAATTCCATCATTGATGTCAAATTCGTGCTCCTACAAATATACTACATAATCATTATTAGTTAATGGTCTGTGAGTCATAGGGATTTCCTTAAAGATATTTCATTTACAAGGCTAGTTTCTTTTCTACTATCAGATGAGTATTAAACTCTATAACTTTCACAATCAGTTTTACCATATGTTATACTGGATCAATTTGATTTGTTTCAACCAGTGATGGCTCTAGTGAAATAGCAACTTGTATCTCTCTAAGAGAGATATTACATGGTCTTTCACTTCCACTATCTAACCAATAAATAAAACAAGGTTTTTCAATAACCTTGGTGGTGTGGACCAGATAATAAAATCTACTATTTTTGTTGACAATGTCCAACAAAGTGACCATCAATAGTCATCAAATCAAGTTACTTAATAAATGGATCATATGGCTTCATTTTAGCCTTGCAACCCTAAATATGGAAATGCCTAAGACTAGGATTTTCTCATACAGTGAATCATATAAGGTTTTAAATACAAACTTACTAAGGATTTAATTTAGAATATACAACACTGTCTTTAAAGCATCACCTTATACAAAGTCTGATAAAATTTAATGCACCAATATGCATCTTGTCATATCTATGAGCATGAAATTCAACCTTCTTATGATTTAATCTTGCTTGGAGATTCTAGGCACAAAGCTGTTAGCCTAAAAAATTCACAATCTTAGAGTTATCTTACTAAAGACTTAGAATTTATGTCAGTTTATCACATCTTTATAACATTCACCACCTTTATCAAAACTAACACACTTTATTTTCTTATTATTATTTAGTTTAATTTCAACTTTAAAACTCCTCAAAAGAATTTAAGGATTCTAACTTTTTAGTAGATATTTCCATTTAACAAAAAATAAAAAAATTAATCTATTACCAATGAAGAAGAAATATTAGTATCCCTTGATGCAATTGATAAAAAGGGATAAGTCTAGGTCATGAAAAATCTTTTCTTTTATCAATCACTTCATCCTTTTATGGAGATATTACCTAAACACTTATTTCACAGCATTGAGAATCCCACATTAATTGTAACCCTTTTTATATCCAATCACAATATCTAACTAACTAACTCTCTAATTTCTAAATGGTAACTACTTTTATATATTCATCTTGTAGTTTTCAACTATTTCTAATCTGACTATTGGATTTTATCACTTGGCTTCCTCTTGTTTCTTAATGCTTATAATAAATTTATTATGCAAATGATTGCACCTCTGTCTAAGCACCAAGTATTTGATGGAACATCTCATTATAGCTAACGAAACATCTTGATTTATTGTAATATGCACCTAAATCAACTTTCTTGCTTCTCAAAATTAGGTTTCTTTTGGTGTGATTTATTTCCATACTCAGCATTTGATCTGTGTGAAATAAAGTGAACACAAAGATCCTTCAATTCTTCATGTCATCTTTCATTTGATTAACTATAGAAGTCATTTTATTGAAAGTCTATTCACCCTCCTTGGTATGATATGATGTCTCAAGAACATCACTTTGAATCGAAAGAGATTCTAAAATATGCTAAATTAAATAACTATTTTCTATGTCCACTTTCATGCCTATGGGCATGTCACGACCCTCCCAGGGGGTTCGTAACTGACGTAGAAGGTCACCTGTAGGAAACCTCCTACAAGCCTAACTATATATATTAACTCATCGATACACTTCTATTCCTAGCGAAAATTCGGCAGAGTTTCCCCTATAATCTAGATGCCCAGGCTCAAGGGCTTTATACAACAATAAGAACCATATGCCCATGAAACCTGTATAACAAATAAATAGACATGCAGTGGCCTAGACTAGACAATAACAACCTACTGGGCATGTAGAACTCAATCATAAACATATTACAACAAATATTCCTATCTAACAACCAAGTTACAACATCAATTTATACAAAGTTTTTATAGACAAACAATATGAGTTACATGCCCAGCAAGCATACGCAGCAGCAAGTCCAACACATAGTGGCCCAAACTAACCATTTATTCTACTAGTTATCCGGAACATAACTAACATGTGATTATTATTTTACCCACTACCGTTTTACTAATTATTGTTCATATACTTTTACTACATTATATCTTTTTATTACCATTTACAGAGGTTTCAAAAATTTTAGTGAGTGAGTAGTCCCACCAAAAACTGAAGTTTAATTTACAAGTCGATTATCTAAAATCCATCAAAAGACTTATACTTTTGATACTATATATTTCTGTTAAATGAAATTTTCATCAAAGCGAAACTTTTCTAAAAACTCTTTCATACTCTTTCTTGTAAGAGAAAACATGTATCTCTTAAAATAGCTTTTTCATAAATCCAATATTTCAAAAAGTATTTCTTTTCTTTTCTTACATATTGGTTGGATCCAGATAATTTCAATAGGTAACCAGAACTGATTAGATTGCCCCTATATCATCCACAACACCAATCAGATATATCATGTTATTACACCCTCCTCCTTAGTACTCTAACTATCACCGGGTGGTCACAAGTACACCTGAGGGTTTCCTAGGATTATCCAATGATTTCAGACCCAAAGGAATCCAACAGGGAACCAAAACTGGATCTCCATGTCCAACCGTAATACACATGTTTAGATCACCCCCTTATTTCCCCTACAGATCAAAACTGATATACACAGGTGCAGTTGCGGGTTGCCACAGAATTACCAATGGATCCTTAGTTGAGTTAGTCATATTAAATACAATATATAATAAGAAATTTGATTATTCTAGTAAACAACAGTGTCAAAACATATTCAAATTAATCAAAATATTTTCAAAATCCACTAAAACATTTTTATTTCCATTTTCTTTCAAAATCTATTATCAACACCTGGATTCCAAGGAAACTCTTGTTGGTAATCGTGACACCTTTAATATTTCTTCTTCTTTTTTTTTTTTTTACTTATTACATATATCAAATACTCATATTCAACAATCATATATCTCATTACCGCCCCTTGGGCTATTACCGCCATTTATGCCATTTTCTGTACTATCCAGCTATATAGGCTATTCCCACATGTTTCCCGATTACCAATAGGTTTCCATTGAGTCCAGGATCTCAAGTTATTCAACTTTTCACATTGAAAATATTTTTTATCAATTCTCAAAATAAAACAAGATAAAATACATATTTTTAATATAAATAATACCTTAGAATAAATCATCATCGATATTTCAAATTATTTAAAGAAAACCACACTTTAAAATTCCAGGAAATTACTTTTCAATGCAAAACAATATTTGTAAAGGTAGGACCATCCACTCATAATCATTTCTTTGAACTCACTTCCAAATTGCAAAACTTACAACCACTAAAGCCATTCAGTAAACTAGAATATATACAGCAACCAAAATTTTTACGACAACTAGAATACAACAACCAGAATGTATACATACCAGTAAGCAGATTATCAACTCACATTCAAATTATAAAATTTGCTAGGAATTGAAGCATTACAACATCTATAATTTACCAAAAACCTATCAGAATCAAATTATCAACAAAATCTTTCAATTTCATCAACTACACACATTCATTCTTCTACACAAATTTCTTGACAATTTTTAATCTGAGTACTACGGAATAAATCAGATGATTTAGAATTACTCACCGTGTTCCAAAGGTCCACCAGTCAGCTCGCTGTCGGCTGGAATGCTGTCGGTGGCCCATATGCCATGCTTGGCTAAAAGAGTATGAAAGTAGAGGAAAGAAAAGAAACTGCACTCAGTCAGAACTCCCTTACCTCTGTATCATGCCAACACGATTGACGGTGATGGAAAATGGTTGAGCGGCAAGCTACTTCACCGAAAGCTCCATTTTCGACTGGTAGGACTTATGTTAGGCCGAAGAGTACTTCGATCAAAAATGAAAAGGACAATGGGAGTCAAGGCAAGACCTTTTCCAATCAGAAGCAAAACTTTAGAGGTCACAAATGGCTGGAGTTTCACGGGCCAGACGCAATGCTCCGGAACATTCCGGAGATAACCCGAGAAAGTGAGGAAAAAGAAAGCTGGGAGAAGAAGCCATTCAGGGTTAGCCTGTAGATGGGGGCTCAGTCAGATGGTGGTCGGTCTTTACTAGTCAAAAATGGCCCCGGAACGACAAAAATGTCAGTGAAGTGACATACCTCCAGAAGGTTAGAGGGAACCTGAAAAGAGGAGAAGCAACCGGCTAAGGAAAAAGAAGTCCTCTCAGAGGGCTGGCTGGTTTCTTATTTATAAAAATAATATTTTATATAATTTTACACTTTAGCCCCAAAGGTTTGCACTGACTTTCACTTTGGCCCCAAAATTTTGTACTGCCTTAACAAAGGCTCAGTTTTCACAAATCTTTTCAATTTAGTCCTTACCAATTTTTCAATTTAGTCCTTTTTAAATTTTAATTTTATTTCTAATTCTTTTCTTTTTTATATTTTCATGAATTTTTCAGGTGTTATAGAGTAATCATAATAGTATACCGGTTCCCCAATATGCTCATTAATTCCACTAACACTATCCTAAATAGTTTTATCCAGCAATGAGATCCAGCAATGAGAGGTAATATCCTTTTTAGCCTTATCAAACTTTATAAACTTATCAGCTACAAAATCTATAATCACTTTGGCATTTAGAGAGTCAACAATTGCTTTCATGATAGTCTTATCCTTGGTATACATCATAACCATCAAGTACACTATATTAGAGTATATTTACTTTTCATAAAGAGTCTTTATGTCGCAGTCGAGTTATCATCTATCTTTGGCTATCCCTCTTTCCATGCCAAATATGAAATTTGGAAATTGCCAGATATGATATTAGTAATTTAGCCAAAATATCTTCAACTTAACCCAGTCTTCATAATTGGTCCCATTTATCATCTTCATAGTAATTAATTACATAGGTAACAAAAGATTGTGAAAATAACAATTTATGAAATTTATCATAAATTTTCCAAAATTACATGTTCAAAGTAGTCATGTTATAATATTTTCTCACTAAATATGTAATTCCAAACAGTATTATAATATGAAACCTAACACTGATATGGCATTTAAAGCTTTATAATATAACACAAAAATTAGATGTTATATTCTTAAAACTTAGCACCGATAGGGTATTTAAAATTTTAAGAATATAACAAGTAATCCTAACACTCACATTATCACTAACAAACTATGTTAATAACATTACACCGATAAGGCATATATATTACTAACATAGCACTCTCTTTGATACAATTCTAATATTTACTATTTTTATAGTCATTATAACATCTAGTGGTGTGGACCAAATGACAAAATCTACTACTTTTGTAGCAGTTACAACATCCAATAAAGTGACAATCAATAGTCTTTGAATCAAGTTACTTAATAAATGGATCATACGGCTTCATTTTAGCCTTGCAACCCCAAATATGGAAATGCCTAAGACTGGGCTATTCCCATACAACAAATCATATGATGTTTTAAATACAGATTTACTATGGATTTGATTCAAAATATACACCGCGATCTTTAAAGCATCGCCCTATGTAAAGTTTAGTAAAACTTAATGCTCCAATATGCATATAATTATATCCAAGAGCATGTAATTCAACCTTTTTATGATCTAATCCTATTTAGCCATTCTAGGCATAAGATTGTTAGCCTAAAAATTCACAATCTTAGAGATATCTTACTAAAGAATCAAAATTTTCATTAGTTTATCATATCTCCATAACACTCACCACCTTTATCAAAACTAACACATTTGATTTTCTAATCATTTTTTTTAGTTTAATCTCTACTGTAAAATGCCCTAAAAGAATTTAAGTATTCCAACTTTTCAATGGACATTTCCACCTAACAAAAAATTGATCAATCACCAAATAAGAAGAAATATTAGTATCCACTCATAGTGCTCAACGTAATCAGTCTACTTACATTATTAAGAATTAACTCTAATACATTCAATCTTCTAGTCCATTAACTCTAGTAGGAGCATCTCCCTTGATGCAATCAATACACACATAAAAAAAAGGATAAGTTTAAGTTATGAAAAATCTCTTCTTTTATCAATTGCTCTATCTTTCTTGGAGATATCACCTAGACACCTATTCCACAACCTTTTATATCTAACCACAATATTTAACTAACTAACTTTCTAATTTCCAAATGGCAACTACTTCTACATATTCATTTTTCCACTATTTTTAATCTGACTATCAACTTTTATCACTTGGCTTTTTCTTATTTCTTAACACTTATAATAAATTTGTAATGCAAATTATTATACCTCCATCTAACCACCAAGTGTTCGATGGAACATCTCACTAGAGCTAGCAAATTATCTTCATTTATTGTAATATGCACCCAAATAAGCTTTCTTACTTTTTAAAATTAGATTTTTTTGGATGTGATTTATTTTCACACTTAATACTCGATCTGTGTAAAAGAAAGTGAGTATAGAGTTCCTTCAATTCTTCACATTATCTTCTATTTGACTAACTATAGAGGTCATTTTACTAAAAGTCTACTCACCCTTTTGGGTGTGATATGATATCTCAAGAACATCAATTTGAATCGGAAGAGGCTCTAAAACATGCTAAATTAAATGACTATTTCCTACATTCACTTTCATGCCTATGAGCAATCATAATAGTATACTAGTTCCACGATATGCTCACTAATTTCACTAACACCATCCTAAACAGTTTTATGCAACAACGAGAGGTAATATGTTTTTTTAAATTTATCAAATTTTTACAAAGTTATCAGTTACAAAATCCATAATCACTCTGGCATTTGGAGAGTTAGTAATGCCTTTCACAATAGTTTTATCCTTAGTATATATCATAACCATCAAGTGCGTTATATTAGAGTGTGTCCACTTTCGACAGAGAGCCCTTATGTAGTAGTGGAGTCATCATCTATCTTTGGCTCTCCCCCTCTCCATGCCAAATATAAAATTTAGTGATTGCCAGATATGATATTAGTAATTTACCCCAAATATCTTCCACTCAACCTAGTCCTTATAATTGGTCTTATTTACTATCTTTACAGTATGAAATTTATTATAAATTTCCAAAATTACATGTTCAACATAGTCATACTATAATATTTCCTAACTAACTATACAATTTCAAATTATGAAACTGAACACTAATAAAGCATCTAAGGCTTTATAATATAACATAGAGATTGAATACTACATTCCTAAAACCTAACACTAATAGGGTATTTAAAATTTTAAGAACATAACAAACAATCCCAACACTCCAATTATCACTAACACTGACAGCGTATATGTATTACTAATATAGCATTCTCCCATATATAATTCTAAAATTTAATTTCAGTAAATTTTATGCAATTGGTCTCACAATAGGCGAGCACACTATTGTACAAAATTTCATGGCACAACATAAGCAAAATTGATTCTTACATAATTTTACAAATTGTTCACAATAATCTATAAAATATTCAAATGTGCAAAAAATATCAAATCAATTCACAAAAATTACATCAATAGTATAATATGTAAGAATCATATAATAAATTTTTTATATCTAAAAAACATGAAATTAATGCTCAAATAAATAGGACAATAATTACATAAAATATTTTTATTTCTAAAAAATTCTAAAAAAATCACAGATAGTAATCTAATATGTAGTGAACACATAATAAAATTTTCAAGCTTAAAATAACATTAAATAATTACTCAAATAAATTGGACAAAAAATAACATATTTTTATTTTCAAAAAATATGAAAAAATTACCTCAAATAGAGCTCAAAGAGTAAAGTATGGGGTATAATTTTTATTGTCATTTGCCACTTCTATAATGGTACATGGCCCCATACATCACTGATGTGAGTAGCCAACTATATAATCAGAACCCAATCCGATTTATAAACTCTTTCAATTTAGTTTTTTTTTTCTTTTTACAAAATTCTTGCATGGATTTCTTTACCTATATTATTCTCCATTAAAACCTTCTATCAATTTCACAAAATTGACACTTGTTTGTGTAATTGAAAAAACTAAAACTAATTTAAGCTTCTAGAAAAAAGAATTTCTTTTAAGAATTTGATAACAGTTCGAGTTTTCTAAAATTGATTGATGTCTTTTGTCTACCTTGTTGTTTTATCAATTAAACTTCAATCAATTTGAATAAATACTTTATAATTGAACAAAATTTTGAAAAAAAAATTCTTGCCCGTATATATATATATATAATATTTCAAAAATTCATCTTTTCAATAGCATTTATTCAAATCGATTTGTGCCATGTTATGTTGTATTTTTTTTCATGATATTAATTTATATATTTAGTATGTGTGCTCAATAATATATTTTTTTATTTTATATGTGCATTTTATATTTGTAAAAATATAGATATTATATGTAAGCTTTATTAGTGAAATAAGATTTTTTGAGTGACATATTGATGGTTTGAATTATATTTACTAAAATAATGCTTTATTTTATATTTAGTTTTTGCATGCTATTCTATTGTTGTGTGTTTTCCAAATTATCTTGAAAATAATATTCTTGATTTAACAATTTTTTAATGGAAAACATGTATTAATTTTCATAATATTTTTTTAAAGAAAGATAGTTATTTGTGACATATTGCCTAATTATTTCATACCAACTTTACAATGATTGTCTAGATTTAAAAAAGTCTAGACCATTGATTATAGTTATTTACGGTAATAGGAAAATGTACTAAGGTCATGAAGGGTTGGCCTTTGAATGTTAAGATCCAAGAGCCTTTTGATTATATAGGAATATAACATTAAATGATATTAAGCGAAAAATTTTGTTGAAGTTGAAAGAAAGAGCTAGCAGACATATCTCATCTATTATGTATAGGTCTCCTGCATTGTACCACCATATTATGTGCTATCAAGGGCTTAGATTGTTTGATGATGATCATGTAAGCACCATATTTTGTTATCATGATCAATTTCCTTGCCTTGTTGCACTAGAATTATATGTTGATTTTGAAATAAAGAACACAGAAAATATGGTGTCTCAACTTAGAAATAATGCTTCTGAGATAATAGATTTGAATTATCAACTCATGGAAATATTTTCTCAATAGAATTACTGCCACATTGTCCATAATATTGGTGGCTCATCAAACTATGGTGTGGTAGGAATTATAATGCAAGGTAAGGATAAGCAGTATCCAAACCCACCCAGCATAGACTGCCTATACAAAGATGTTGAAGATGATAATGATGAACAGCCATCAAATGGCCATGAAGATGAGAAGGAAGAGGGGCTTGCCGAACTATTACCATAATATTAACCTTCGTCATCACATATCTTGTATGTCAATTAGGAAGCACCGATAGGTATGAACATCAACTACTTGAAAAACCCACTAGGATTGATAGCCAAGTGTTTTATATCAGTTTGGAAAGTGTAAAGAAGATATCCTGCTAGCCTTGAAATAATATTTAATTAGTATGTACCAAAATTACAAAACTTGAGAGTCACAACCATCATATATAGATATACGATGCACAAAATATCATATGGACTGCAACTGGTGGCTCAAGGCAAGCTTTAATTCAAAGAAAGATTGTTAGGTTGTCAAAAGATATCATAGCCCCTATACCTGTGTCTCTACCAGCATGTCATAAGATCACAAGTAATTAAACTCTGATTTTATTACCTCATGGTATGTAGAGTAACTAAGAACTACACCAAACCCTCCCGTCGCAGAGATAATATAGACAATAAAATCAACGTCTCTCACTAAGTTTTCTATAAGAAAGCTTGGCTAGGGAAATAAAAGGCTATTAGCTGAATATTTGGAAACTAGGATGTGGTTGGCGGTAATGAAACAAGCAAACCCAAAAATCATTGTGCAATTACAAATTGGAGATTTATATTGTGAGTAGTATCATGACCCTAATAATGTAAAGTTTAAGAGACTATTCAAGGCATTTAACCTTTTGTAAGTCGATGCTAGAAATTGATGGAACCTTTTTATATGGGAAGTTCAAGCATTACTTACTAATTGCAACCATATAAGATAAGAATCTTAAAACATTGCCAATTGCTTTTGCAATTGTTGAGGCAAAGAATAGATTTAGTTGGTCATGGTTCTTAGGCATAATATGAATGCATGTTACCAATTCCGATAAACTATGCCTAATATTCGATCACTATGATGGGATTATTATGATAGTTAAGGATGAGTCCTTTGGATGGTAGTCGCCTTGTGGTCATCATCAATTTTGTATTAGCCATGTGGTTAGTAACTTCAATAAGCATTTCAAGAATACAGCCCTTAAGAGACACATTACAAACAAGGATAACCATTTCCTACCTTTGTATCTACTTACATTAAGTTCACATGTGTTGTTTTAATTATTATAATCATTTTTACAAGGTATGAGGAGTAGTGAAAGAAGCATGATCTTAGACTAACTAAGTTATGGTCCTTGAACATTAAGGCAAGATGCTAGGTGGAGGCATTTTCAAAAAAAAAAAGAAGTGGCCTCAAGCATTTGATGACTGCCATGCTTAGGACACATGGCAACTAACTTAGCAGAGGCAGTAAATGGTGTTTTCAAAAGAGCACAAAATTTTCCCATTACTGCATTGGTGCAAAGTACCTTCTATCAATTGATAGCATACTTTATATTATGAAGTCAAGATGTTAAGGAGAGGATTGTAACTAGGCATAGATATTTAAATAATTTTATGGTTGCTTTTAAAAAAACATCAAAAAGGCTAGTGCTTTCTCAGTGTGTACTTATAACATGATTAATGGAATATTTCAAGTGGAGACAAAATTCGATGCATGCACCAACAAAAGAGATAACACATAGATTGTTAACCTTAACTAAAGGAAATGCAGTTACAAAATGTTCTAGCACCTACACTTTCTATGCTCACATACTCTTATAACTTGTCACATTGCTTCCACCTGTATATATACCCCATTTATCATATGGACTCTTTTGTAAGTGCATATTGAGGTGTGTAGTGGCTGGGACCTTACCAAGATTATTAGCCATAGGTTATTGGACTCATACTTTTACCAAATTATTCTAGACTAAGAGATAAGGGCCGACTGAGGTCTACTCATATTCAAAATGAGATGGACTTGAGAGAATAATGTGATAGAGAAAAGGGAGAAGGACAAAAGTGTAATTTATGTCATTACGTGGCCATAATCTTAAGTGTTGTCCCAACTATGTTACCACATAGAGAAAAAACTCTAGGCATAATTAATGACATGGTAACAATTACTTATTTAAATGGTGGTTGCAATGTAATTTCTTATATTATAAGTATTTTAATGTCTAATTTCATTTGTTGCAACATATATATCATTTCACATATTTATTTCAATATTTATAGTAATGCTTGTAAAAAATGTGTTATTTAAATTTGAGTACAAGATGACTGAATAGTTCTAGGAAAACCATATTAGATGTTATGTAACAATAAGGGCAAGAAGTCAACCAATGATGAAGCTAGCAACTCTGAACTGAAAAAGCCTTTTGACATATTATATTATTCAGGATTGGATAAGCCTTACAATGTTGTGTTGAAAGATAGGAAATGTGGTGTGTATGACAACCCAACAGAGCTATGGCACTAACTTCACAACATTGGTGGTTTTGTCTATAAGTTGTTTTGCATATGTGGGCAAGTAGAGAGGTTTTGATTGTTTTATCCGTCATGCTGAGGCCCAATCTTGCCGTGACCTTGATATGTGAAGAAATGTATTCCCCTAAATTTTATATTTATATGTACGTGTTATTGTAAGGCAATATATCATTGAAACACTTTATTAATAATGATGTATTTTAAGTTTACAATTGGATATGTGTGTTATTGTTAGGTAACATGTTGTTGGGGCACTTTATAATGAATGATGTATTTTAAGTCTACATTTAGATGTATGTTATCTACCAGTTATTATGCATAAATTTATATTAAAGCTACTTTTTAAAGACATTTTTAATCAAGCAATGTAGTCATAATAGATCATAACATAAATGTATGGAATAACACAACACTAAATAATAACATTTACAATACAAATGTTTGGAATAACATAACACTATACAACAACATTCACACTAGTTTGAATCAAAGTAGTGTTCATGCACTTATTGTTAATGCCAAGGTGGACATTGGTGTTACCTTACATATCCAATCACACATCCACTTATGCTGTAACAAACTCTTGCACTATAAGCTCGACGACTTGGCTGCACTTGAGTTGGTAATGGAAGGTCAACAGGAGGCTTGGTCACCATTGCATATGCATATGCCGAAAATGGTCTTATAGGTTGCACACCAAATTTAGCATTATGTGATGAAAGAGAGAAACTTGACCAACCTAAAAACATGTTTGAGCCTCATGTTGGCGATGAAAACAATAATGTCTATGCAAATCCCTAGAAAAGATTGTTCATGAAAGTTTTTTGTTGGCCCTAGGAAAATGACATCAAGCAATATACATGCTCTTTGCCATATGTATATAGTGATAAAAAAAGAGGTTGTCGTACATACAACAGACCTACTTCACTATATGACATCACACTAAATGCATATTCTCCTCCATACGTATATGGTGATAAAGAAGGAGCCTATGGTATATATGACATGCCCACTTCATCATATGTTGAGTAGGTGTTGTGTTTGAAGGGCTTGCATTATCTGCACATTCGTCATTTCGTTGACGTCTTGTTCAAGCACATCTACATGCAGCAATTGTTCGACATGAATTGTTGGCCTTTGAACATCAGACAATGGAAGGGGATATTGGTATGATATGCTTCAAATTTATGATGCCTATCTATAATATCCACTAGGTCAATGCCAATTTATCCAACCCTAGACCATGATATACTCTCAAGGTCGATGAGGGCCATATGTTGTAACTCTATTCCAAGGTTAGCCTATCATAGAAACAAAAGAAGAGAATTATTAACTATTATTTCTCAATTCAATCTATATAATTAGTTTTAAACACACTAAATCATACCATTGAATTGTCCATTGCACCCTCGAACTAATCAAACATCTTGTCACTATTATATACCATCTCATGTACTTATCATTGTAGTGTAGTGGTCCTGATGCTGGCACTCCATGTGAGATTCATTATCACCAGTTATCCTAAAGTTGAATCCATCATTCATGCATATTGACTAGGTCCCAAGATTTCTGACCTTGTAATGCGTACTCATGTAAAATGTAATCCACATTTGAGCCACGTGGTATAAGTTGTTAAAAACCAAAATTGCCTCGTGACTCTATCCACACTATACCATTCAATAATGTGGAAATATATCAAAGGCACCTGTGAACACCAGATCTCTTGTCCTACTATTCAGTATTCTGGCAATGTAGCTAACATATCACCCCTATAAGGTTCCCAGATAACCTATGGCCATAAACCATAATCACAATAAGTGCCACAAATAGAAATTTAATTCATGTAATAAATTACAATTATGTAATAATGTCAATTAATCATACTTAGTCCAGTTTTAAACAATTTTATGAAGCCCTAAACGCACTTAATACGTGGCTCAAAGTTACTATTATGTCCTGAGTGTCATGCCATTTGAAAGTTAAAGGCATCAACTTTTGTCGGTCAGCATCCAACTAATCTTTCCTAACTAGTGCAATGCTTGGGAATCTATTTGAAGCCCAAATCTGGACTAGTAACATGCATCTAGAAATTTCATTCCACTTTGCCTTGTACAACTCTCTATATGTCCATGACAAGATAGTAGAGCTCTAGATATATCCCCCTACATCTTGTAAATTGGCTATTAGGGGAAAAAACATCAAATGTACATTATGAGTCAACTCGTTGTTACATAATATTTCACCTAACAATCTAATATGTAAGAGCATGTGTATTATTACATAGTTTTTTGATTGACATTATCTGAGAGAATATCAAAGCGTTCTTATAACCATGTTAGGCTAAGCTTTTGCCCATAGATGAAACAATGCTTATTTTGTGGAACACTGCCCAACAATATCAGACACACTCCACACCATGGCATTCGAGACGCACCAATCACCACTTCTTCTACATCTTGTAGTGTGAATGACATTTCTCCCTGTAATGTGTGAAATGTATGTGTTTCTAGTTTTCATCTCTCAACAAGTGCATTGATGAGTGGTCAGTCAATGTGTATGTGTTTGATTATTGAAACATTATAGAATTCTGATGATCGAAGATAGGATCTATACGAGGGCAAGGGGCAAAATGTAATCTAAGCCTTTGATGTGGAGCACATGATCAGCCTACATGTAAACAAAATTTTGAAGAAAGACAAATTCAATAATTTATTAAAAGGATCAACTTTCATTTGTAATATTAACCTTATCCTCTCATCGTACTACTTCTATAATATATTGGTATTGTAATTAAAGCAATCAGCCTTCTTTCGAATCAGGGTTTAGGAGATGAATGCGTATATCCAACATTCTAAGAATAACAATCCTCCAACGATTATCAAAATAAATGATATTAAATATATGTACCATTAATTATTTTATTAAACCAAATAAAAATTCACAAAATGATAACAAATTTTGAGTACTACAGCAACAACTTTAAATGTATCAAATACTAAAAAATCAATTAAGTAATCCATTTAATTTTTTACGTTATCTATAATTAAAATTTTTATTTTTAACTTGATAAAAAATTAAAGACTAATGAACAAATATTAATGTATGAATTATTAACTTTTTTAAAAATATTCAATGTATTATATTTTACACGCCTTAGAAATATTTTTTTTCTACTTTAATGCTAATGCTTGAAATATATAATTAAATAGAAGAAAAAATTCCTATAAAATTATACTACAATTCATCATACATAACAGATAAATAAAATTTTACTACAAATAAAAAATTTAAATACTACAATTCTAATAAAACAAATAAGACAAATTTTACTAACTATTTAAAATTATATAAATAAAAAATTAAAATTATCATATGAATAAAAAATTCATCATACATACTAAGTAAATAAAATTCTGTCATAAATAAAAAAATTTAAATATTTCAATTTTAATAAAATAAATAAAATAAACCTTACAAGTTAGATGCTAACTATACCTATAAAAAATAACTTGAATAAAATTTAATGTATGAATTATTAACTAGCCAACTAATTAATTATCTCATTTTTTCACTTTGTATTTATTTCAAATTATTTTATTAATATTATAATTTTAAAACTATAATTACTAAAATCTTAAATCTTTTATCACTGCTAATATAAGAAAAAATAAATAATACCATTAACATTACATCTGAGTTAGATAATTAACTTCTCATATAAAAAAATTATATAAAATAATGTATAATAATTATTTAAATTAATATCTCATTAATCAGGTAAAATAAAGTTTAAATACAAAAAATTACATTCAAATAATTTATGAACAAAAGTAATAAAAATAAAAATACGGAAACTTACCTCAAAGTTGTGTAGAAGAAGTAAACAGAAGTAGATAGAAATAACGTTTCCAGAAACGATGGCTTAAAATGAGAAAGATAGAGATCAAGATTGTCAGAAGAAGAGGTGAAGAAGAGAGTAATTGAGTGTGAAGAAATATAAAGTTTAAATATATATAGAGTTAAGATAAAAAAAAATAAAAAAAAATTGAAAAAGAAATTCAAATGAAAAGACTTAAGAGACAGTGCATGGAAAAGGAGCACTACGCAGGAGGCACTGCTTGCATCCTTACGCGTGCTTTAAACAATGCAGGCAGTGTTGCCATAAACAACATTCATATAAGGAAATTCATTCAAAAAGACATTATCAAAGAAAATAATTTTCCGTTTCGCATCACGAGTGTCAAAAAGACCCTGTATTGCAAGTAGTAAGTTATTGTTTGAGATGTTTTCCTTGTGTAATCTTACACGATTTATTCTTATTATTATTTGAAGAATTAGAAGATAATTTAAATCATTTTATTAAATATTTAAATTTCTTTTAATTAGAATTCT
>JANHAO010000672.1:0-38834 GCA_026873985.1 Saraca asoca | reverse complement strand
GGACTTCATCTTAATTATGCATAGATCATAAATATGAATATAATATGCAATATAAGATGAATATTCAACCTTTAGTATCCAAATCTATAGACCACTTAGTCACAGATGTAATAGAGCCCAATCAAATTGACTCTAGGGCACCTATATATGACTAACACGTTTTGCTACACGTGAGATTGTGCTGGTAAGTCATGTTTTGTTATTCTGCCTCTCTTTTGCTGTTCCGAGGTCTGATTTGATTTACTCTCCAGGGGCTACTAGGAGCAGTGAAGATGGGGGAGTCACTTCAATCCACAGAAAGGAAGAATGCTAGACTTATAGAGGATCTGGCTGTTGTGACTGCTAAGGCCTAGGAAATGGAAGACAGAGCACAAAATACTAAAGTCGCAGCAAGAGCAGCAGAAGAAGCTCGATCTCGCAAGGCGGTGAGTCATGAGGTCATTTAGGCTGAGCTTAGTAAGGTGGTTGAGGAGTTACACCAGATGAGGAATGATAGAGATGCGGCTATCCGAGGCTTTGATTTAGCAAATCAAAGATTCAAAGTCACTGCATAGTGGGCAGAGGTTCCCTGTGTTGAGCTTGAAGTGGCTAGGAGAGAGGTTACTTTAAAGCAAGAAGAAGTTGATCAAATCATAGCCACAACTGTCTAGTGGATGGCAAAGGCAGTAGAGGACACAAAGTCTAAAACAAGTTCCCTTTTCTTATACACCCTGTGGAAACACCATCCAAATATGGATTTCTCATTTTTTTGGCCGAAGGCTTCAAGTGCAATTGAAGGTTTTAAGAAGAAGGCTGCTAGAGGCAAATCTTCCAGTAGCGGTATGGCATCTACGAGCCAAGACCCTCACACTAGAAACACTGTCATCAGAGAGATCAATCCGCAAGTCACAGAGCCTCTAGATGACCCGACAAGGGATGCTTCATCTGCCCCGAGTACTGAGCTAGCTTCTGACTAGGGCCCGGTTCCTCAAGATTGATCTCCTCAACAAAAAATTTTTTTAACTTCATTCTTCACTTTAAACCTTGTGTAAATTTGTCTCGCAGCAAAAGATATTGAACAACATTATTTTCTTCGTTCTTCTATGTATGTTGTGATGGATACTTTTCAGAAAATCGACTAATTGTTACAAACAGTTTCCTGTAAATCACAGCTCAACAAGCATTTGAAATGAATGTATATCACATGGATCATTTATCTTTAATTAATAGTAGGGAAATATACATGGATAAATTTAGGTCAATGATCCGTGACTAGAAAGAATACATGCTATATAAGACAACTAATCAGCCGTATTAACCCATCTCAGGTAACGTATACTTGGAAATAATTAGAATTGCATGCTTAAATGCATAAGCTTAATTGAGAGTGGGAACCCGAATAGGCCGTATGGGAGCTGTAGATAACAAGCCACATGAAAACTATGAGTAGTAGGCCGCATGAGAGCTGCGAGTAATAGGCTGTATGAGAGTTGTGGATAACAGGCCACATGAGAGTTGCGAGCAACAGGCATGAGAGTTGCATGCAACAGGTCG
Organism: Saraca asoca; assembly: GCA_026873985.1. NCBI lineage: Eukaryota > Viridiplantae > Streptophyta > Magnoliopsida > Fabales > Fabaceae > Saraca > Saraca asoca. The sequence goes on along the minus strand of JANHAO010000672.1, from coordinate 37,301 downwards.
CATAAAAGCTGTGTGCAACAGGCTGTATGAGAGTTATAAGCAATAGGCCACATGAGAGCTGGGCTTTTATGATTTTACCACCTGGACTAGCTAGTGATCCTGTGCCAAGTTGGAAATGATGAATTGAAATAATGCTGGCGATCTCGTGCCAGACTTGAGATGGTGCTGGCAATCCTGTGCCAGACTTAGGATTAAGCTAGAATAAATATCGAGTGCCTCAGTTTGCAAATCAGCAATTTAGGATATTCATGATGTTCAGAAGCCATTCACACATATTCTTAAAATGGCAGTCTGATAAGAAAGGTTAATGATCTTATGCCAAAGTAAGGGCAATTTTATGTCTGAGCTTCTATCTCATAGATAGGTAATTATCCCGAATGGCAACCCTACTGCTAGATGGCTATCTTGTAGCCAGGTGGTTATCTTTTAATGGGTGGTAATCTTGTTACCGGGTGGCTATCTTGTAGCCGGGTGGTTATCTTGTTACCAGGTGGCTATCTTGTAGCTGGGTGAGGTCGGGCATTGGTTGCCCCTTGATCCTGACTGGGCAGACCTCAATAGTCAGGATTTTAATATTGTCCCTCGAACCCGATTGGGCGTACCTAAATTGTCGGGTGAGTTTTTTTCTTTTTTTTTGTTTCTCAAACATGGCCATGCGGACCTCGATCACCAAGTGAGGTCGTGACTTTGTCCCTTGAACCTGACCAGGTGGACCTCGATCGTCAAGCGCGGTCACAATTGTCTCTCAAACTCAATTGGGCAAACCTCAATCGTCGAATGAGATTACACATGACTGGACTTGGTCAATTCCCAGGATAGGTTGCTTTCCTATAGGGCAACTTACTAAAAACTTCATGCAAATATTAGCATTAAGATTTGAAAAATATATTTATTAATTTCTAAATCGTTTTACAGAAATGAGAAATAATTTCAATTACAAACACCTATGCTTAGTTAGAGCCTTATCAGGGTGTCAGGGTTGCTGTACCAAAGGCTCCACCACGTACTCTTGTAAGTGACCCCTCTTGATGAGGTCTTCTATGGCATCTCTAAGCATCTATCATTCTAAGGTATGGTGCCTGATGCCATTATGATAGGCACAAAACTTGCTCTTATTGCTTCTAAACTTGTTGGGAGTTATAAAGGGTAAAGGCTTCCTGAAGTCCTCTTTATCTTTGTCAGCTACAAAAATCTTATTTTGAGTGTCTGAAAGGACACAATAGACTTCGAAGCGTCCTTGATGTTGGGGTCGTTCGGCCCTAGTCCTTTTTATACTTTGGAGGCTAGGATTGCTGACTCGATTTCTTTACTCGCTGTCTAGGAGGCATTACTCACATCTCCCTAATCGATCTCCTTTAAACCAAAGGTCTCCTCCCACCTAATCTCCTTGGTAGTGCGCTCATAAAATTTAGTGAGATCTTTCACCAGGGACTTGTAGATGCTTTCATAGAGCTTTCTATCCTTACAGAGTCCAGCAAAGATTACTGTCAGAATACCCTCGTCAGATAGCTTCACCATGTTATTGATCTCATGCTTGAACCGAGCAATGTAGTCTTTTAGCAGCTCGCCCTATTGCTGAAAGATTGTTGTGAGATGGCAGGGTGGCATGAGCTGTCTTTTTAATACTTTGTACTGGTTGACAAATCTCTCTTGAAACTCTTCCCAACTGCCAATGCTACGAGCCGGGAGATTTCTGAACCAAGTTCTGGGTGCGTCCCCGAATGTAGCTGGGAAAACTCAACATTTGACCAATGGGTTGGTCGTTTGGAAGTTTATCTGGATGTTGAACGCATCCAGATGGGCATAAGGGTCGTTGTCCCTGTTGTATTGTGAGATCGCAGGGGTCTTGAATTTGTGAAGGAGAGGCTGCTTCTCTATTTCATTGGTGAACGGGGTCCTCTCTTCATAGTGGTCCTAACTGTTTTGGGATCGAGGATGCTCTTCCAGCCATTTTACCCTTCAGAGGAGTTCCTCGACTATCAAGTCGCATGTCCCAGGCTATTGGATGGGAAGTCACTGGCTTTTATTTCTCTCCAAATCATGGGGACGGAAGCTTGGGATACACCCTTGATTGGATCTGCCCGAGCCTCTTGGGTAATGCAAGTTGTTGGGTCGTTGGCCATCTTGGCTCCTACAGATTCGTCGAGTTTCTGACCCTTCCTGTGGGCGAGAGGAGTGTACTATATTAAGCCATTGACCCCCTCCAGGTATTGCAACCTGAGCCTATTTTTACACCTCTTGGGTTCGCAGATAAGCTAGCCTTTTAATTGTTTCGGCCACCTCTTTCACTGTGATTCAAACGCTTCTTGACACCGACGCTAAGCTCACACTCTATCAGCCTTAAGGACAACAGGTCAATGGGAGGTTAACGACGCCTTGTTACTGATCGTGTCCGTCATTGAGATGGCAGATACGTTGACTATGGGGGAGACTAAGCCCCCCAGCGATAACTCACGTTCCATGCAATCTTCTAGTTGTCCGGTGACAACATCGACGCTCTTGGTTGTTCTTCTTTCTACCATCGCGGCTCAACAAATCTCATAGAATGGAGGGAGAACAGGTCAGAGGTTCATTCCCTCCTTCTAGTGCCAAAATGTTGATGGTAAAATCTGGTTTAGAGAACCCAGATCTTAGTCAACACCCAAAATGTGAACTGCCAACAAGTGAACAAATAAGAAAAAGAAGGAAGACAGGCACTAGGAGCATTTTTATTATGGTTCGCAAAAGCCAGTTTGGCCCCTACGTCCACGCTGATTGTATTGGCCTTTAAGGCGGTAGTTTTCACTATTCAAGCGAAGCTACAGTATACAAGGTTTCCCTCAGGCCTCTCCCTCTCGATGTTTTGATAGAGTTTTTTTTCTCTTCTTTTTTCCCTCATTCCTTTACAATTTATTAACTCTATTTATAGAAGTAGGGAAGGTTACAATAGTAATTTTTCAATTTGTATATTAGTTACATCATGTAGCTATTTCGTATAGATAATTTAAACTCTACTCAATAAGGTCAACAAGGTCTGCAGGGAGGTATCTCTCCTCATGGCTATTTTACAGGATAGGAAAGCGTGCTCTTAGCTATTGATTAAACTCATCCATACCTTGAGATCGAGGGCCGCTCATTTGATTTAGGCATAGGTCACGTGACATGTGGTGTCATGGATTAATCCTTGGGCTCGTGAGATGAATGTCTCGGATGCAGCTCACCCCTCTCAGCGACCCAAGATCAGTTCTGCTAAGTAGGCGCAGGCTTCTATCTTTTGAGCTTGGCCACCTCGCGTTCCATGCTCGCGACCAACGAGCCGACCTCCCTTCTTTGCGGACTTAACATTTTTAAGTAATTTGAGGCCCCTCTCGATTGGGTTCGTCTCGTTTCAACCTGTACTGGGAACCACCCACAACAATACATATTATGTGAGTTAGTGTTATTATTAATTATAATTTTATTAAAAATAATATAAATTAAACAATTTTTGAATGTTCAAAATCCATTATTTCAATTTTTTAATAATTCCTGGTTGTCAATAGGCTGGTTCTATCATGCATTGAATAAACTCAGTGCATGCATGAATTGAGCATGTGGCATAATGGTGGTCGTTAGATCACTGTTTGTGTCTAGTGGTTGACCTGCTGAGCTCTTGAGTTGCCTTTTTTCGAGTTTGTCCCAGGATTTTATTGAAAATGGAAAAGTGCTCCCAAAGGATAGCTGGGCTGAGATATGGAAAATGATAATGGGCCGTGCAGTTGGGCTTAAGAAATGCACGGACTCCCTAGATTAAACAGATCAAACAGTTGGGCTGCAATTGGTGCACGAATGCATGGGCTCATACTCTATGCAGTAATTAATTGGTGTTACATATGATTGATGATACTAAATTTGTTTTAGTTGATATAAGGAATCGAAAACATTGTACTAAACTTTCAACACAATCGGGCATATCATGCTCCGAATTTGAATATGAAATATGGCCCAACATGTATTTGATGGTATTAAGTACATGATAATTGATGCTATTAAATTAGGTTTGTGGAAGATTATTGATTTAACAACAGGGAATACCCATATTCTTTAAATAAATACTAGATGTGAATATAAAACCATCTTCCCTTGCTGTCTAAAATTTTTTTATTAAATTAATTCATGCTCATGTCATTTTGATTAAATTATTATGTTTTAAATTTCTAGAAACAGATGTAATTGTTATAATAATTTATAGAACTTTCAATAGAAGTTATTTTGTTTAAATTACTAATTTAATAGCAGGGTATGGTAATATTTTTGGTCATGTGGGTAGTTTGCTCTAATTTCATTTCTTGCATTTTGCCACTCAAGTATAGTAACTACACCCTTCAAAGTCTAAGCTTGAGTGTGTATAGGGTTGCTTGGACGTGAGAGTAGTTCACGCTAATCTTATCTCTTGCACTTTGCCATCCCCAGGCATAGTGACCACACTGTAAAGTCAAAGCTTGGGTATATATGATTGCTTCCATGTAAGAATAATTCGTACTAGTCTCACCTATTTGCGCTTCGCTATCCAAACATAGTGACCACACACTTCAAAATCAATGCGTAGGATTGTTTAGACGTGGAAGTAGTTTGTACCATTTGTTACCTAAACATTGTGATCACAGCAAAGTTGTTTACATTTAATATAATATAGTGATTTACAGTGGCGGACACAGTCCAATGATAACTCAAGCTTCCATTCAATTTTTTTAAATATATATTATAATACTAAAAAAAATGATTAAATGATTAAATTAAAAATTTGACAAGAACTAAATTAAAAAGATTTTTTAAAAATGGATCCTAGTAAAAGAAAGTAAAAAATTTAGGATCAAATTATAAATTTTTTTATTTTAGAGAACAGATCCAACCTCTACTGATAGGGAATCCTGTGTCCACCCCTGATGATTTAACTGAAGGTGATTTACATATTAAATTTATTCAACATGTGGGTAGGTTACAAAATACTCCAATATTATTTAAATTAATTTAATATGCAATAACTGTATTTGAAGTAATGTACAATTTAATTTAATTTAATATGACGGAAGATTACAAATTGTTCCAATATTATTTATATTAATTTAATATGCCATAATTACATTTAAAGTAATGTAGTGAAACATAAGGGAAGCTCACAAATTGCTCCAATATTATTTTAATTAATTTAATTTGTCATAATTGCATTTTAAAGTAACGTACAATTTAATGCAGTGATTTTAATCAAATTTAATGTAGTATATTTCGATATGATTTAATATGATATACATTAATTTAAATTAAGATTGAAATTACTCAACTACGAGCCTGTAAAAATTAGTAATATAATTTACAATAATTATAATAATTTATGTTCTGGACAGTGACGAGAATCATTATTGAAAGAAACGACTATCATCTGTACAGAAACACTGCTCAAGTCAAGCACAATTAGGGGGCTACACCAATTTTGGGTTCAAACTGTAATTATAATAAGTGACGAGGAGACCTGTAAAGCAAAAATTACCTGCTAGCAGTGTTACGTGTAGTCAATTCATGCATAACTTTTAATTGGAGGCTCAGTCAATTCCATTATCTCAATTTTTTTTTAATTACTCAAAAGGAATAACTACGATATACCGATACTTCATATAGCAGTCGTGTCTGTGTATTAAAAACGTTTTCGATACCGACACAAAATATATCGGGGTCGTGTCCGTAATTTCAAAAAATTCAGATATCTGTTTTTTATTTCGATATTCGTGTCAAGTTCGATTTCGAGACTCTATCCATAATTTTAAAAAGTTTAGACACACATTCTCTATTTCAACACCCGTGTCAAGCTCGATTTCCAACTTATTATTTATTATGTCTTGTTATTGAATATTTTGAATACTTATTTTCATATGAAAAAATAATAATTACAATATATATTTATAAATAAGTATAATATTTTTTAATATTTATAATTGTACTCCTATATTTTTATTATTTACGCGTATCCCTCACGTGTCGGTGTTCTATATTTTTTGAAAATATCGTATCCTCGTGTCCGTGTCCTTATGTCGGTATCCGTATAACACAGAGAATGAGTATAAAAGCATATACACTGAAATTTAAATCAACATCGTATGATAAATAATTGATTATGGTTCCATAGGCCAAAACAATATGCTCAACGACCAAAGCAGAAGAGCAAACAAACGGAGCAATTTCAAACGCTCTAACATACCCTTGATTAACTATTAGGAACAGAGTAAACATATTTACTCCTTTAAATTCAAAAGGTTTTTTTGGTAAACAAAAAGAAAGAAAACATAATTTAGCTAAAATTTTAAGTTATTTTGGTTTTAAATTATTGACTTGGATAATTTTTTAGTTGTTTTTGTTTTTATTTTATAGATTTAGAGAATGTTTTGGTGCGTTAGATGAAAGAAAACATGAAAATTATTTAGAGGACTACCAATAAAATATTACACATGTAATTTATTATGTGCAAGTCACATAATGGACGGAATTTGTTAGTGAAATGGATAGTGGATGTTATTTTCAAATTCTTTATAATTTTAAGATGTTAATTTCAAGTTTCTACAATTAAAGGGGCTAAAATCTGATCATCTCAAAGTGAAAGATGTAATTTATATTTTTTCCTTAATTATATTTTACATTTTTTTATTGCAAGATCTGGACAAACTCTGTTATCCCCTACAGTGTCAAATAAAAAGTAATTCACCCAGCTAGTACATGGCGTACAGAAGTCCTGGAATTTCTCAAACAAGAATGCAACATGGGAGGGTTGCCTCATTCCTGCGTTGTCACATTGCCATGTCTACTTGTGAATTTCTTAGATTAAATATAAATGATCCACTTTTGACTCATCCTGTAAATTGACTCCAACACAAATTTAGTGTTTAAATTGAAGTTGTTGATAGAACAACTAGTTGTATTTTGGTTTAAGTATAACTATGGTCCCATATATACAAATTGATAACATTTGGTCTCTTTTAATTATAATATTTTATTTTTGTCCTTCTAATATATAAATCGGAACAAATTAGATCCAAATTGATAACTTTTATTAAATTGAAGATTTCAAAATTTATAATTAACATATAAAGTAATGATATAATTATAAGCTTATAAAAGAAAAAAATTAGTAGATTTCACCTTGTCACATTAAAAAACTACAAATTACATGATTTACGTATAGTATGAAAACATCTCGATGTAATTGTTAGTATCACATAACTTATTAATTTCCTTTTCATTTATTGCCAACATAAAGTTTCATTAGAACTTTGCGTGTCAATTATGATTTTCAATTTATAATTTTATAGAAGTTATTAATACAAACCCAATTTGATCCAATTTGCTATTAAAGGGAGCAAATAGAATATTATATTTAAAGATATCAAATGCAAATAATTTATATAATAAGATACCACAATTATAACTATGCATTGCATATTCATAAGGTTGTGATGAATATAAATTAGTAAACTTATCATATTTGCACATGTGGCATATATAAGGGTCCTACCCGAGTCAGGTGAGCCATAATGCTATCATGTGGGTCACAAAAGCTACCATGCGAGCTAAAAAACAGTTATTCTATTAGCACTATAGGTGAAATACCATATTACCCCTCAAGCCTCTATAAATGTCTTCAAGCAAGTTCATTTACACAGATTTGAACACTTATGCTCTTAAGCCATGCATACGGACTTGAGTTTTAGAGCGGCCTTAGCGATCTTAACCACTTGAGCCTCTTTATAGGTTGCTCCGACCACCATGCTTCACCACCTGAAGATCAAATGTTCATCATTTGGTAACATCTATGGTTTAATGACCTATGAATACCTTGATAACTTCAATTTCTTGTGAGATTCTCTTTATTTTCATGAGCATTGTTGATCTAGGCTTTTTAATTTTTATTTTCATCTATTCTAGTCATTCTTTGTGCTTTTATACATGTTAATTTGTGACATTCTTCCCAAATTGCCTTGTGATTTCATAAAGATCAGAGAATCATGCATGTTTCTTTAAAATTTCTCATATTAATTTAGTTTCAAAAGTTACTTTGCTTAAATCTTCTAGAATGATGAAGATTTAGTCAATAGTAGTATATCGGAATAGTTTGTAGAACTTTTACCTAAAAATTCTTTGAAGAATTTTGACTAAATATGCTTGAACAATTTTTGTTGAGTTTTTACATTTTCAAAATTCTTGGGGATTTGTTTAAGGATCATCTCACCATCAACTGTGGTAGAGATTGTAAGTAGCCTTAGGATTTCGTGATTCTTTAATGGATGATTCATGTATCGAAAACTTGACAATTGTTTTGAATTGATATATTCACGATAACTCATAATGAAGATTAGTGATGTTTTTTTTTATGTTACCGAATATTTTGGTTGATTGATTCCTTTCTCTTTTTTGCGTGATCAAGTTATTTTATGATCATCAATTTCTTTTCTTTCATAATTTTCTATGATAATATATGTCAAATAGTCTCTTCTTTTGGATTATTATAGTAACATTGTCATTATTCTATATCACTTAATCATCTTGCTTGTAGATCATTCTAGCAATATACATATGAATGCTTATTATATATTATTTGAACTCTAGTCATTCTGTGTTTATTATGAGCAGAAACTTGAAACTCAAGATTTGCAAATCAAAATTGCAAGATGTATTGCGATTATAATCGTCACTCAGTACAATGATTGAAACCTAGTAATAATAATTGCATTTTGATAGCTCAACAATCAATTTATCCTTACCTTGACAGACATGATCATCATCAATATTTGCATAGAAATCAAGAATGAGAATTGCTTCAATGGGAAAATTGTCAACTGTGCACCAAACTTCAGCAGATATGCCAAGAATTACAATGGCATGATGACCATTAGAATCATAAGGATGATTATCGTGATCATTTCAGTAACAAAATAAACAAAAGCATCATCAAAATAATGCTCATGGTAGGCAGCTATTTAGTGACCAATCAAGAGAGTTTAACAATGAAAATATCAAAAATTCCTAAATAGATGGTCGATATTCCCGTGAATGGAGTCGTGAGGTCAATCGGTTAAACTCTTGTGATGAATATGAAGTCAGCATAATAATCATAAAGAGCATGAGAATATCCATCCTTTCATTCATGAAATCATGAGAGTATTGGTACCTCAAACTTTTAAAGTTCCAAACAATCTAGAGTCTTATGATGGCACAATTAATCCATAGGAACACATCAAAGTATTTTTTGAGGCAATGTTGCTTTTAAGAGCACCAAATGCCATAATATGTAAGATTTTCTCCAAGTCTTTGAAGTAAGTTAGACTTCGATGGTTCGTGAGCTTAAAGCTTAATTCAATTGCCAAATTTCAACATCTAGGTAACGAATTCCTAGCCCATTTTGTCACATTTAAGACCTAAAAAAAGGCCAATGCTTCCTTAATGACCACCAAATAGGGAAAGAATGAATTGTTTAAGGAATACCTTAGCCAATTTAATGTAGTAGCGCTAAAATATAAGATATCCTAACTTTTAATGTATAACCTTTCTTCGTGATAATAAGATAGGTTAGCATGATTAAGTAAATATAATTTCCATGACCTCACACATGAGGGAGGAATTTTATTCAATTTCCTTCCTAAACCCTCGCTTCAAGTATAGAGGAAATTATGAAATCTTAATAGACTCCAAAGTCAAAATTTTGTATTGTTGGGAATGAAATTATATGACTATATGTCATGCCTAGGATGCTAGGAAATTTTGGAATTTATTTAATTAGTTATTTACTTATTTATTTGACATGCCCAAAATTTGGGAGTAATATTGTTTAATTCCAAAAATAGGGTCATAAGTCTTAATATATTAAGAAGTATAGGAATTTAATTAGCCAACATATCCAAAACTTTGGGGATACAAATTGTGTGGATATAATTTTAATAAAGAATGAAACTAAAACTAGACAATTAACCCATATAACCTATTAGAATGGATGGGCCTTAGGTTTTGAGGATAACGGCTCTATGAAGGAAGATGTTTAATTAACTAAGTAAGCTTTGAGCTTTTGGACCATTAAGCAAGTAAATAAATAAAAATGAAGAAAAGAGGAGCTCAATTTGGCACCTTAAAGAAAAGGAGTGTATCATGAGCCTCCTTCCACAAATAAGGCCACTCACCTATAGCTCATTAACACCTTAACAAGTAACCTAAAAAGATGCTTAAGGGACAAGGATAAGGCAATGCCCTATAAGAAAGGTAGCTTCAGGTAGTAAGCAATCCACCACCAATAGAAGGCAATAACTTGCAATTGGAGAAGAGTAAGCATATAATCACCCTATTAAGTCATCATTACACCTCATTCCTATTAATTAAACTCAACTTACAAGAGAAGCCAATTCCCCTCTCCATTTGTATGGTCACCTTCACCAAGAAAGAAAGAAAGAAAATTTCTCTCATTCTTTTCTTCCCTCCACCCAAAAACTCTCTTCATTTTAGTTAGGAAAAACTTCACTTTAAGTTAGTATTTATCCTTTCTTTTGTTGTTGCTCTTGTAATCTTTTTCTTTTGTGCATGTTGAATATTATTTAATATAGGAATTTTTCCTCATAAGATCAAGCTTTTCACCTTTACCATCAAGCTCATCCTTTTAAGGTGAGTATTCTCTCTATAAGCTAACTTTGGTAGTCTTTTAATTCACTAACTAAAATATCATTTGGCATTGGTATGTGGTTTGGCTTTCCCCCTTTTCATTCAAGTGAAATTCTTAATTTTTTCTATAAAATCTCAATAGGTCGGAGGTAAAGGAATGAACATACAATAAAATTTAGTTATGAATTTATGAGTAGAAGTATTATGGTTAGTTCTTGTATGTCTAAGTCTTGGAAAAATGAAGATAAAGTCCTCTCCTTAGAACTTGCATTAGGTTCAACTATTAAGAAAATTTTATGGGTACCATGGTTTAATTTTGTGCTAGCCTTGATAATATATAAGTAAATAAACCTAAGAATGATTTTACATGTTAAAACTCATAAATGAACAACTCACAAGTTTAAGTATAAGTTTGATCCTTTGGGAAAAAGGAGTTAGAAGAAGGAAACTTCTATTAAATAAAGTCCTTTGGCTACTAGTAGAATATTATATACTTAAAGCCTAAAAATTTATTCTAGTAAAGAGAAAAGATATAATTTAAATAAAAATTTACAATGAAACACCCAAAAAGTGTGATGTTAATGAGGTATAAATATATAATTATGCCAAGAAAATGAAAAAAAATCGAAGTTGTAAATATAAAGCATCATTTGTAGGAAAAAGATTTTATAGAGATTGTCATTGGCTACAAGAAATATATATTTGCATATGGTGGATACAATTTAGTTGGCATTATATCAAAACTTTGTATGCTTTTAATAGATTCAGTTACATCTTATTACACACATAACAATCAACAATGATATTATATAAAAATCTCCATTGGATTTAAGTTGTCTAAAGTATACAATTTGAATTCTCAAGAAATGCATTCAATTAAATTATAAAGATCTTTGTATAGATTAAAGCAACCTGGACGAATGTGGTATAAATGGTGTATATGTCTTTATATTCAATTTGAATTCTTGAGAAATGTGTCATGCCTTTGTATTTTTATAAAGAAATTTGAATGTGAATTTACTATAATTAATGTATATGTCTTGAATATTATTCGAGCCCATGAAGAGCTTCCAAAAGTAGTAGATTACTTAAAAGGGGAGTTTGAGATAAAAAATTTTGGAGAAACGAAGTTTTGACTTTCTTGCAAATCAAGAATTTAATCAATGGAATCTTTGTTTATTAATCAAGTTATATTGAAAAGGTCCTAAAACATTTTTTATATGTATAAATCACATCCATTGAATACCCAAAGGTTATTTAATCACCTAATGCTCATAAGGACCTTTTTTAACTTAGAAGATAATGAATAACTTTTTGATCTTGAAGCATCATATCTTATTTTAGTTGGTGTACTAATGTATCTTGTTAATAATATATGTTTTGATATAGCTTTTCACTATGTTACTAGCAAGGTATAATTTTTTTTCCAACTTAAAGACATTAGAATTGAATTAAACATATATTTTTGCTATTTTTTGGGGACAATTGATATGAAATTATTTTATAAATATTGGGCTATAGCTAATTGGTTATGCAAATATGGAATATTTATTTGATCCATATAAAGTTTGAATTCATATTAATATTTACTCAAATATAAATCATGTCTCTTAGCAAAATAAATTGCAACTACAATTTCTTAGTATATAAGATCAATACCCTAACCAAATCTGAGAGACATATGCTATGACTTTCAAGAAAGAAATTCTAATAAAGTGGAAAAAGGTAATGCTATGTGAAAAGCTCAATTGGAAGGATAATACATTAAAGAAGATAGAATAATATACACCTCACCAAGGGTCTTTCTCATGTTTACAAAAAGATTGTGGTGATAATGTTAATCCATGATAGCAAATTTATTCAAGTGATCCTTAACTTATTTATTTATAATAATACTGGCTTAATGATCTTCAGTGAAATTCTCAATGGGGGAGTTAATGTGCTAAACTCTTTTTCCTTGACCATGTTTTTTCCCCACCTTCTTAACAAGATTTTTAATGAAATAGATTATTTATTAAAAAAATTATGTACTCATTTTCCTTCATTAGGATTTTTTTCCTAGTGATGGTCTTATTGATGCATATTTTTTACAAAATGGACATAAGGAAGAGTATAAATATTATAATTATGTGGATGTCCATGAAATCTCTTTGATTTCTCTACAAGTTATTGTGAGTTATTTTGATTGAATTTGACCCAATAATAATAATAATAATAATAAAATCACAAGAAATTTTCCTTAACTCCTGTACTTTGAAATTAAATAATACATACCTTTTAAATGGTTAGTTACAAAAATATGCCTTTTTAGATAAACATCCTATCAATTTTAATAATAAAAATAGATCATATTATATGCAAGTAAATTGTTTTACTTATAGCTCTATAACACAATAATTTCATCATTTTCAAGTCAAATTATTAGAAAAAATCATGGTTTTCATTTTTTTAAAAAAAATTAGAGAGAGATAATTATCACAATATAAATAAAAACTTAAATATTTTTCAATAATTTGGATTGAAATCAATGTAATTGATGTGTTTTGATGTTGCTAAGATCAAAATAAGACATACATATTATGTGACCTATTTACGTTATTAAAATTGGTAGAACACTGATGAAATGGAATAAATTGCTTGCAACTATTTGTTTAGAGAGGTATATAGCCTAGTTTGAAAATATTAGGGGAAAATTATGTAAAACATATAGTTCATTTATGTTATAGTTAATTATCACCTTCCTCTTTCTTTGAAACATTTACACATTGCATGCTTTTTATAAGCTTCTAGTGGATCCAAAATCATTCAGCATTAATCAACGTTCAATTTGCATTCAAATGAGGTGGATGTATCTTAAACTCTTCACCAGCTGCAACAATATGCACAAACAAAATAGAATATTTGTAATTTGGGAAAATCTCTGGCTTCGAACTAATAATATAATACTTACGTACTCTCTCAGTCTTTAGTAACCATCTATAACCATTAGATTTTTATAATAACAAATGAATGATTGACAAATATGTTATCAGTAGCATAATATGTCAATGTGCTATAAAAGTGTTTGTCAATTTTTAAGTAGAGTTTTAATCTGATTTCTTGTCATAAGGTTAAATACTATTTACATTATCACTTAACATAAATATATTGCATCATTAAAAAATATTAATTAATAAATTTTACTAACAATAAGTAGAATTTTAATATTTTTTAATAATAACTCCATGGATTGAGTTAGAAAATTAGTGCATCAAAATTAAATCTTGTAATAAATATTATGACGTTTGGGCACTTCTTTATTCATAGTGTGAAAAATTTTACATTTAAACTTAAAATTGTAAACTTAGTTTCATGAAGAGAAATATCATTTCTACAATATTTGCCAAAAAAAATGGACAACTTCAATACAATCCTTAGTTTGTTATATATTTTTGGCTTAGACTTTGATATGTATTTGAGAAAATTTGTATTGATACATACTTTTGTAAATTTTATGAAAATTTATCATACTTCTTGTCACTTTTTTATTGAAATATGTAACTTTTATATAAAAATGAGAAATTTTTTGAAAATTTTTTTCATGTAACTTTCACCCTATATTTGATGAGAAGAATAAATGTGAGGAAAGAAAATAGAAAGCCAAAAAAAAAAAGAGAGAATAGAAAATGATAAGAAATTCTTTTCTTTTATCTTGTTTAGTTAAGTCAAAAATAGTGAGAAAAGAAAATGGAAGGAGTGATAATTTTTTTCTATTTGATTAAATATAAAATTACAAGTTTGTCTTTAATAAAATTATTTCTATTAGATTTTACAGAAGTATAAATGTCAAAATTGACTTAAAGTTATGTTTTCTACTCATTTTCTTCTCATTTTTTAGAAGAAAAACTTTTTGTGGGTCTTATAATCATTTTTCTTCTCTTTTTTTTTTCATTTCTTTCATTTTTTTATACATCCAAATAAAGGAAAATTGCATTTTCCTTCCTTACTCTTCTTTCTTTCCATTTTTAACTAAACTAAATGAAGGATAAACGATAGAGTTTTAATTTCTTATGTACTTATTACGTGCAAAATCTATACACACGTGCAACTTTTAGTGAAAAATTATAAAAAAATTATAATATTTAAGTAAAAAAATTATAATTTTTGTGACTTTTTATATTATGTTTCAAATAAAGGCATAACAACCTTCCTATTAAGGCACGGCATCATAGTGCCTTAAACTTTGGACATAGACTTCTCAAAAGTTTTGGCATTATTTGATATCTTAGCTAAGGACTACATTTACTCATGATTTTGCATGTTAAAAGAGAACTCTTTATGGATGTTTGAAAATTAGCTTATGCTCCTTACACATTCAAAATTTTTATGAGTTTATGAAAGTTTTAATATAAGAATTACAATATTTGTAATCTGTTATACAAAATTTTACAATTTTTTAAAAAATTGTAAATGTTATAGATTTTACATGTAGTAAATGCATAAAAAAATTAGAACTCCTTCACTCAAAGTTGCATAAAAAAATTATTCAAAAATTTTCTTATTTTATATAAAAGTTACAACTTTTAACAAAAAATTGTAAAAAAAATAAATTTTTCATAATTTACAAATACGCATCAAAAAGAATTTTGTCAAGTAAGTACCTAAACATATTCTTGAACGTTAAGAATGCTAAGTCTATTGGAGCATGTATTGGTTTGGTCTTGGAGGTGGAGGAACCTATGATGCACAATAAACTTTGTAGAGGTTTCTTACATATTAGAGTGTTGATTGACATCAAAAATCCTTTTTCCTCTAGTTACTGGATTCCAAGGAGAGATAATGGTAGATCTTGAGCGAGCAATAAGTATGAGAAGTTGCAAGACTTCTATTTTAAATGTGGAGTTACTAGTTGTGATCAACAAACTTGTGAAAAGGAAAAGAAAATGTTAGTTATGGAGCCCTCCTAACCAAGGTAAGCACAAAAGCTATGTGTTTTCCCATAAAAACTTGATTTACTTAATACTCAACAATTGCAGGATGTACCATTGGACATGAACGTTAATCAAGGTTGTATGATGGCACATGTGTCTATAAAGATTGTTATTGATCATGCAGAAAACATTCCCTCAAATTCGTTTAAGTAGGTTATGCAATAGAATTTGTACATTCTAACCTTGGAGGAAGGACAACTTTTTGAAAGAAGATAGTAGAGAATGTCTCCTTAATAGGGGACAAGTTTTAGGAAGGTCTAGTCTCACCCTCCACTTGTGTATAGGTGGCATTAGCAAATATAAGCAAAAATCTTACTAAACCACTCTTATGTCTCTATTTCCACTAGATTGGCTAAGTTGTTATCTCTTCTAGGAAAATGGATCCTAGTCTTATGCCTACCAACTTAAATCTTATGAACTTTTCTAAGGAGCACATAGGACTAGCTGAACCCATAATCATTAGTGATGTTCCATGGCAACCTCTATGAGTATTAGTAACCTTTTACAGATTGCCCCTAGCACTATTCAGAGTAATGCCCCTAGATTGAGCATTCCATTAATAGAATTAGATATCCAAAGGTGCAAGGAGGTAATCAAAGAAAAAAAATCATATCATGTTCAGTTCTCAAAGGAAGAAGAACCAAAGGAACCCTTTATGTGCAATATTGTTTCTACTAAGCCTGATTTCAAAAGCCTTGAAGAAATTTCAACTAATTTAAAAAGGGTAGCTATTAAGAGGAAGTTAGAGGAAAATGAAAATACTAAGTTAAGAAAAGGACAGAAAATTAATAAATGGTTGAGTTATTTGCAAGGAAAAATGCTAGCAGAAGACAAATTCTTACTAAAATAAAATGATCCACAACAAGCTCTAAAACTTGCCCAATAAAAAATGCCTCATAGGTTGAAGTCCCTATCAATTAAGTGAATATGCCTGATTTCCTTTAAAAATATAGTGGTGACCAGCCTTCAAGAGCCACAAGGCCCCAATGAGCGCCCTATCTTGGAACTATCAAGGGTTAGGACCTACCTTGACAATTAGAGCTTTAAAGAAGTTCATTAAGAAGCACATGCCCTAAGTAGTCATCTTTATGGAGATTAAGCATGCTTTTGAAGATATTTCTTAGTTGTAAATGTCTTATGGTTTTAATAATAGCTGTTACATCTATCCAATTAGGAGAAATTGAGGTTTATGTTTATAGTGGACTGACCAAGTGGAGTGTTTTGTTGTGCAAAAGGGCCTTCATTTCTTACATGTGAAAATTAGCTTGATTTAGAAGAATTTCTATTTTGGAATAACTTGCCTTTGGGCCCCTACAATTTTTATTAAAAGACAAGTTCTTTAGATGTACCTTAAGTCTCTATTAATTACTAATCATTATCCATGGATTTGGATAGGGGACTTCAATGATATCTTGACCCACCAGGAAAAATAAAGTGGTCCCTTGAAATCTCGAGTTAAAATCTAACTTTTCTAGAAAGTTATTTCATTTTGTTAGATGAATGGATATGGAAATAAAAAGTAATTTCTTCACTCGGTACAATAATTAAGTAGACAATTTCAACGTCTAATAGAGATTAGACAAAGTGTTTTACAACTCAAGATGAAGAAAGCTTTAAGACTTTTAAGTTTGAGTTACTTTGGACTAAGGATCCATTCTGTGGGAAAGTAATTTTCAAGAGCTAGCTAAATGATGAATTGAATGAATCTTCTCCTTCACTCCATGATAAAACCTTTGATTGTAATAGGGTCCTCTATAAATGAAGCAAGAAAGTTTTTCCTTAACAATGCTAAAGCGATTGAGAAAATCTTTTGCTAAATTCAAAAAATTTAAGACTTCCTTCAATCCTATGAGCTAGTGGAAGAAAAGTTAGGTTTGCTTCAAAAACTTGCCAAGCATTTACAATTAATGGAAATGCATTAGTGTCAAAGGTTCAAATCAAATGGTTAGCGAGAGGGGTCAAAATTTTAAATTTTTCCATAGCACAACTATTTGAAAGAGGCAAAGAAACAAGATTCATCATTTGAGAAATCAAGCTGGCACCTGAATAGAAGATGACAGCTTTATTGATAATGCTATAAAGGATCACTTTTTTAATATTTTTGGCTCCGATAAGATTGAAGAAAGGTTTGATATAGAAATGAATAATCAATTGATTGTTCCTATTTATGACTAGGAAATCAGGCAAGTAACTTACTAACTTAAAGCATTAAAAGCACTAGGGCTAGATAAATACCCTAGTATTTTCTATCAAAAGTATTAGCACATTGTGGGTGATTTAGTTTGCTAAGCAGTCTAACAATTTTCCAGTGAAGGTATTCTTTATACCTCTTTCTTTTAGAAAAATTTGATGTTAGTTCCCAATGTTGAGGCCTCAAAAAGGGTTAACTAGTTTAAACCTATTAGCCTCTGTAAATATAGCTACAAAATCATTTTCAAAATCCTTGCCAATAGATTGAAACCTTTTGTTCCCTGTTGTATTTCTCATTTCCAAAGTGCTTTCATTAAGGAAAAAACAAATCCACGATAATGTTTTCATAGCCCATGAGGTCTTCCATTTCTTGACAAATAAAAAAGGTGTAAAAAAGCTAATGCAACCTTTAAATTAGAAATGAACAAGGCTTATGACAAGCTTGATTGGGGCTTTCTTGAGGGAGTACTTGTCAAAATAGAATTTGACTTTAGGTGGATTGATTGGACAATGCAATGCATCAAGTCAATCTAATTCAATATTCTTTTGAGTGAGGTTGTCATGGCTTCCTTCTTTTCCTTAAATAGACTTAGACAAGGTGACCTCTGTTCCTCTATTGATTTCTCATGGCATTTGAAGTTCTATCTAGAATGATTTAAAAATCTAAATCCATGGAGGTCTTTGAAAGGATTAAAGATTGCTAAAGGAGCTCCTCTAATTTCTCATCTCCTATTTACTGATGACTCATTAATTTACCTTAAAGCCTCCAAAGCCAATGCATTCTCCATCAAGGAAATCTTGGATGAGTAAATTGTTACCTTCATACATACACTCTATCTCAGCAAGTCAACTCTATTCTTTAGCCCTAATGCAAACCAAAATGTGATCCAAGCCCTCTTTAGTATTATGTAAATCCAAGTTATGGATAGTCATGGTAATTATCTAAGCTTGCTTTATGTATGGGGTAGATCTAAGAAATAAGCCTTAGCCTTTGTTAGAGATAAAATTGTCTAAAAACATCAAGAATGGAAGTAAAAGTTTCTATCCCATGCAAGTAAAGAAATTCTCATTAAGTCCATGGCCATAGCTATGCCTTTTAATCCCATGTCTTGCTTCATATTTCTCTCAACCTTGGTAAGCAAATAGAATCCTTAGTGGCCAATTTTTGGTGGGAAAGAAAGGATAATAAAAAGGTATACATTAAAAATCTTGGGCAAGTATATCCTTTGGAAAGAAAAATAGTGGACTTGGTTTTAGAAACCTTGAATTGTTTAGCAAGGCACTTCTTGAAAAGTAAGCTATAAGAGTTATTGCTATTCTTAAGGCTTTTTGGGTCAGAATCTTTAAAGATAAGTACTTCCCTAATGGCAGCCTTCTCTTTATAACTAAAGGGAATAATGCCTTTTAAGGGTGGAGTAGCCTCAATGAGTTAGGAGATGTGTTATTAAAAGGCACATGCTAGTAGGTTGGGGATAGCTGCTTAATTGACATTTGGATAGACCTTTGGGTTCCAAAACTTCATAATCACAAGCTTGGTAGTCTAGCTCCTACCTTTGATTGCCTTATCTTAAAGGTTTTAGAGCTCATTAAGTAAAAAAGCTTAGGATGGGATCTGTAACCAATAGATTAGTGGCTTTCTCCTTTGGAAAAGAAAACTATTTTAAATATCTAGATTCCTGAATCTCACCATCAGGGCAAATTGGTCTAGCTTTACAATCCTAATGGAATTCTAGGAAATCAAGATACCACTTCCTCCATTCCCAACTAGTGTTCCTATCTAGAAGTTCATCTACTTCACATCAAGTCTGCTTACCAAGGATCTAGTCTGCCATTTGGAACAATAATGCTTCTCCAAAGATAAAACATTTTTTATTAATAGTCTTGTCAAATGCTTTTTTTTACTACTAATAACTTATTCAAAAGAAAAGTTATTCACTCCTATCTATATCATATTTGTGATAAGGAGATTGAAGATGTGGAACACTACCTAGTAGACTTTACTTAAACATCCCGAGTTTGGTTAGGATCTCCCTTGAGCCTAAGACCAGATAGGATGACTAGTGGTACTTTAGGAGATGGGATTTGATCCACTTACAACAACTTCCCATGGAATGCCTCCTAGAAAAAATTCTTTCTATCTTTGGTTGCCATATTTGCTTTGCATTTATGGAAGTGTAGGAATAATAACATCTTTAATAAGAAATCTCCACTTTTTAGGGTGACTTTATCCAAAAGTTTGGCAACTTTCAAGGATTTCAAGTTTGCTACTACGGTGCCTTCTGCTTCCTTCAATATTGTTTTGCAAACAAAATCTATTTTTGGTTAGTCTCCTCCTACATATAACACCTTACAGGTAAATGTGGATGTCTCTTTCTTTGCTTATAACAGTAAAACATCTATAGCTACAATCATTTGGAATTCCTTTGGGGATCTAATTTTTCATGATACTTGAGAAGTACAAGTCTCTTCTGCCATGGAGGCCAAGGCCTTTATAGTACAAGATGGTCTTAACTTGGGGGCTATAGTGGCTAATGGGGACTTCATTGTGGGGTTTGATGCTCTAGAAGTACTTAAAGCAATCCAAAATCCTAAGATTCCCTCTAATTAGAAATTGAAATACAACATCAGGAAAATTAAACTCTCCACCTAGAACCTTGGCAAATGTTTTGTGACCTTTGTTCCTCGTCCTTATAGATTGTACTTTTCCCTATCTCTATTACTTTTTCCTTTATTAAACAAAATTTAAGAGATAAATTATTGTATTACCAAGACAAGGAGTACTATAGTTATTGAAAACCTTCCAGCATTTTTTTTTAACATAACTTGAATCAATTTTTTACTATAATTCCAATTTTATTAATTAACCAACTTTCTTTGACCCTATCTTTTTACTAATAATAAATCATTTTTAAGACAAAAAAATTGGAAGTGAATCACACATAAGTAAGATGTATAAACATAATACAAATCTCATTCTATTTTTAAATTTGTGTCACAATTTCTCTTCTTGAAGTAAAAGAAAAAAATTTCTTGCTTCTTAATTAAAAAAGCATTTTTCCTACATTTTACTATGTTATGATTTGCTTTTACAAATATGATTGAAATAAAGAGGCAAATATCTATCTTCAATTGTATAATAAATGGACTCAGTAATGTTGAAATTTTATAACTTTTATTCCATCAATTTAATACATGTTAAGCTTACATATATCATCATAGATATGTTAGCTTCTAGAAGGCATTTAAAAAATGTCTCTCTATGGTAAGCTTCAAGCCATTTGCCATTGACAGTATAGTTATCATCCTATATTTCACTTGATGGATGGTAAGCTTTAAGCCATTTGTCATTGATAGTATACTCATCATCCTATATTTCACTTGATGGCCAGACACTAATTTGAATTTGTAAAATCTACACAAAATGACTAATGCCATACTCATCTACAAATAAGTTGAGTCCCTCCTAAGGCATATCTTTGGCCTTGGTTGCATTTTTAAATAAATAAATTTGTTTAATACTCCAAATATTGGTTCAGATTTCAAAAATAAGATTTGTTTATCATTTCTTACAAATTATAAAAAAATTATGATTTAATTTATTTGAAATTAAATTTATATATATTGTTCATAAATTAAAATACAAATTAATGAACTATGGTTTTTATGGGGGTAAAATTACATTTTACGCCTTTTGAATTTATCCAATGACAAATTGTCCTCTTAAACTTTAAAAACTTACAAATTACACCCTTAAACTTTAAAAAGTAATAAATTACACCTTAAAATTTGAAGAAAACTATGAAAACGTTATTTTTTTCATTAATTTTTAGCTATAAACTTATAAAAATGTTGCATATATTTTATTGAGATTTGTTTTTCATACATAAGGCATGAAACTCATATTAACTATCATACTTTATTATCAAAATATGAGTTTTATTATCTAAATTTAAAAAGTGGTTAGAACTAATAATATGTCTAGTATAGACTTTGTGCCTTGCAGGAGAGAAAATTTAACTTTAACAATATATATGAAACATATTTAATAGTTGAAGATTAAAATTGATAGGCAATTAACATTTTGATTTTTTTAAACTTTAAAGAGATAATTTGTAACTTGTTTAAAGTTTAATGGTGTAATTTGTAGGTTTTTAAAGTAGAAAGGGGTAATTTGTCACTTAGCCAAGTTTTAAGAGTGTAAACTGAATTCTCTCTTTTTTATGATTACATGTAACCATACACAGGGGTTGTTGATAGTCATATGAATAAGAAAGAGGTAGAGAACATAGTGACTGCAGGTTTTACTACTACTGTTGAGTCTGCAAAAGCTACTCCATTGTTAGTGTAGGCGCCTTAGAGACAATCAATTATAATGGCATGAATATTGTATATCTTAGCATATTTAATAAACATGATGTTTTGGCTTCTAAATCAATTTAATTTTAATATATATATATATATGTGTGTGTGTGTGTGTTTTTTGATATATGTAAGTTATATTGGATAATGTCCTTAAAATATTATTATATATATAAATTACAATTAGGATTGTAATTATAAGATTATTTATAAATATGGTTATATTTCTAAATATTTCTCATTGTTAAATAATTGAAAAAAATAAGATATCAATTATTCATGAGCAAACCTGTATATGCCATCTCAATATGCAGATATGTGGATGAGATATATGGATATATGTTATGAAACATATGATTGGATTGACTCACCATGAGAAATCATATGGAATATTTCATGTATCAATAGACTTATCATGTGAAAGGTAGTGTAAGTGATCCTTAGACTTAATATCAATACAATATCTTATGTATGGAGTTGTGTACTTTGATTTGACTTTATTTTAAGCTTACACTCTTAAAGAATATATACAAATAATTTTGGGTGTACCATAAAATACATAAAAATAGTGATTGACTAAGAAAGAATTCATCTTTCTTAGTGTTACTAGTGAAATTTGGCACTAAGGAGTGAGCCAGTAGAGGCCTAAAAGGAGCCAAGTTTGAAGAGATAAGCTCGCTGTGCGAAAAGCTGTAGCTTACTAGAGAAAATCCAGTTGTTGAAAGATAGAGCTCACTGACCAAACCAGCTCAAAGTTGTAGATCAGTGACATTCTCAGCAGATGAGCTCGAGCTTGTGGCGATGCAGCCTCCTTCAGCCAGAAGCCTATTGAAGCAAAATATAAAGCCAACAAATAACTTGCACTGCCATTCTACAAATGCGGTCGTCGAGTCCCATCCATAGTAGGTAACTTGCAGAAGCTAGTCTATAGCACCTTAGGCAATTTTGTACATTTAATATTTGATATAACAAATGCATAGTTAATCTAGTTCTAATTATACCCCTCCATGCTTCTATAAATGGGGGGATAGAGTCATTGTAAAGAGGAGGACAGAAAATATATAGAGAGAGGGGGAAGCTTAAATATAGAAACTCTGTAAAAATATCTTCAGACAAATACATTACCTTGGATGTAGGGTTCGATTTTATCCAAATTTGGCCGAACCACGTTAAAAAGCTTTGTGTCCTCTATTGCTCTCCCCTTTCTTCTCACCTTCTTTGTTTATTTTATTACCCTAAAACCAGATCACAGCTTGAGACCACTAAAGAACCTCATTCGTTGGCCGGATTTGGGTCTGACCGAAATCCACTGTTAACACTTGGTAACAAAGGAAAAATATTCTAAAGATATTTTGATATTTTTGCTATGATCAAAATCATAGGCTTATGTATTAATGATGTATAAAATGAGTTTTATGTATAATCAATTATCGATACATAAAAGGAGTTTTATGCATGAACAACTGTGAGATAGTACATAGTCAAACATACACTTATAATTGGATATTTAAATTAAGGTTGACACTTGAACTATACCATAAATCCAATTTGAATATTAAGAGATGAAGGAATTAAATTACATAAATCTATTTTTGACATTTGGGTAGTCATGATACCTTGTTAGAAGCCAATCATGATTTATAAATTTATTTATATAATTTAGGGAAATTATTTTTGAATGAAAAAATTTTTAATTCAATTGAGCTTATAAAAGCTTGTAAATAAATTGATTGCCAACATGCATGGAAATCTAATAAGTTACACACAATAGAATCTTTTTTATCCAAAGTCCAAGGAAAAGTTACAAAGAAAAATGTTTTGAAATCAAGAGTTGAATTAGATGAATATAATGGAATTTTAAAACGATTAATTAAACATTCTAATATGAATTACAAATGTTAGTTAATTAATGATTTAATAATTCTAATAAAGTTTACAATTAACTAGTAGCAAATTTCCCATGTTAATATTTAAATGTTGTAGAACATTTATATTAACTCTAGAGAAGATCATAAGTAGAGGAATGATTCTTCACTTAGGAATTTGTTTTAATTAATTAACATAACTAGAAAATAACTGCTACATGACCACTTGATGAGTGGACGGCACAAGTAAGAAGAACCCTAGCTTATGCACTATTTATGCTTGCTCCCCACTCTTATGCTCCAATCTCTGCTATTAAAAGAAGTGAGATGTCAACCCTAACACAAGTGTGTAATGAGACATCAATACAATCCTAGCATATGTCTTGTGTGCCTAACTCTTTTTGTGTGATCTCACTTCTCATTTCATCTTTGCATTTAAACACCAACCCTAGAAGAGTGACTCATGATTCCTTCTAGAGCTAACACCTCTTAAGCTATGTAGTTGATTTTCCTAATCTACGTGTTACATGAATATTGGTGGACGCTTTGGATTGAATTGGTTTATGTGCATCACCGTTGGTATTGGAGATCAAATTTGAAAGAGTTGCCCAAAGACAATCTGGAGGACTTGATCATATTGCTGGTTCATAGAATTGCTTAGAGATCAAATTCAGATTTGGAGACCAATGATTCCTAAAATATCTCTTGAGAAGGTATAATTTAAATCATTTTGCTTAGAGATCAAATTCAGATTTGGAGACCAAGGATTCCTAAAATATCTCTTGAGAAGGTATAATTTAAATCATTACTTTAAAGTTATTTGAATTACCATGCTTTATGATTTAATTTATAAACTACGTGATCTGGACTTGAGGAAAATTTCTAAAAATTTATTATGCATATTTGATGCTTTAAATTATCACACTGGATGCCTCTGATCTATTTTTCTCTAACACTCTATTTAAGAGAAAATAACCTGCATCTACTACTATATCTTAACAACAATACACATGAGTTATGTATCGCAACAAGTGAAATGCTTCAGAATGAGATGTAGTAGTTGATGCAACTATCCCTATGATGGCCTCAATCCCTAACCCATAGATCTGTCCCTTCTTCATCCTACCCATAATGTCCTTCCACTGATCAAGGTCAGATGGCTGGCCCATCTTATCAATTATCTCCCCATTGCTCTTACTGCCTCTCTACACCTAAGTCTGTGCTAAGTCCTCCATTCTTTTGTTAAAGTTCTCCTCCAAATTAAAACAATTCTTTATATGATATTATAAATGAATATTTTACTACTAAATGCACAATACAATAATAACAAAAATGTAAGTTAAGAAAAGCTACTTGCATAGAATTATAGAGCTCTAAGCAAGATCCACTGATCGTTTCTCTAGATGGGAGTGCAACGGAACAAGTTATCTATGGGTGGCTCGAGCGCGGTTTCAACTATCTACACAACATGAAAAATTT
The DNA here is from genome assembly GCA_026873985.1 of Saraca asoca. Taxonomy (NCBI): domain Eukaryota; kingdom Viridiplantae; phylum Streptophyta; class Magnoliopsida; order Fabales; family Fabaceae; genus Saraca; species Saraca asoca. Next base: position 11,791 of record JANHAO010000672.1, on the reverse strand, counting down.
CATGGACAGTATAGATTGTGGTATGAATGTGACTACAATAATGTAAATGCATAAATAACATTGAGTTTAAATAATGTTACCATGTAGCTGATGAACACATTTTCTACACATCAATGTCCCTTCTATGCTTAGTCTTTTTTCATGTTTATGTGCTTAATTAGATACTTGTGATTAGTTTTGTGATTTGGTCAATTTTTTAGCATAATTGAATTTATCTGGTAATTTGGCACTGTTTCATATTTGTAGGTGTATCTTGAGTTTTGGACTTTGGTTTAAGGTGATTCTTATGTCTTTGGAAAGCTAAAAAAAGCTCTAAAAAGATCATGAGAGTCTAAAGCCTAGGTCAGTCATTTTGGAGGTCAAATTAAGCCTAAAAATCCAAATAGAGTGTTATCCTGTGACCCTAATCTAGTTTTAGTATTTTAATCATAAATAGAGCTCTATCCCTCATTTTGGTACAAACTTAAGCCCATAAAATAGCTAAGATTCATACCCACAACTTTTATGGAGGACTCAAGGTGAAACTACACTGTTTTCATTAAGTTTCAAAGCTATAGATCTAATTTTCAAATTTTATTATGTGTTAGACTACTTTGCAAGACAATATCAATTTTTAGCCCACAAGTTAACCTGGGAAATGAATTTTTAAGCAAGGTTAAGGCCATTGCATTGTTAAGAGATGAAGCTACATTTCATATGAAGAGACTCATGTCCAATTATGCCTTTTTCCAGCCCTAATCAATAACCCAAGTAAAGGTAGTGCAATGAGCTCTCATAAAAGCTCAACTGGACCGTAATTGTATCCATTCTTTCATTCTTTTTCAATTCTCTATTCTTGTAAAGAGGAGACGCTTTGATAAGGCAAGAAAACTAACCCCTTTCAAGTTTTCTCTTCTTTTTTATTTTTGCTTTTATTTTTATTTTGATGTATGGCTAAACTTCTATTTCAATCTAAAGAAAATTTTGAATTAATTCTTTTGTTGATTGTGAGACTTGCTTCTATTGTTAATTTGTTCCCAATTAGATTCTCTTGAATCTTTATTTTAATGCTAATAATTGATTTGGATGATTAGTTAAGATGGATGGTTAATTAATTATTCATTGTGATTTGCTGCTAGCAAAATTTCTATAAGTAATGTTTATGTCTATTTGATTTGAGTAGCAATATGGTTTTTTATTATGTGTTGGTATAGGTCAATTATCCTAGAGAATTGGGGTAATTAATTGATTTGCTACTGGGTTAAATTGATTAATTAGACTTGATATTTTTGGATTTTAATGTTATTAGTGAATTGGTTAAGGTGCTAGACTTCAATTGATTCGACAATAAGAGTTAATCGGGTGCTAGGCTTACTTAGCCAATTTAGAGAGAAATTAATAAGAATTGATTAGGTATTATACTTAATTAGATTCTTGACCAAGAGATCAAAGTGGGAATAAAATATTTGTGTTAATGATCAATCACAGAATTGGTTGCAAGAATCCTTTAGATTGAAGTTTTTCTCCTTAATTTTTCCCTTTTCTTTTGCTTCTATTTACTTATATTATTATAGTTTGTTTTATTTCTATTTCTAATTAGATAATCACAACCCTTATTTTCTACTATTAATACACTAAAATTAATCACCAGTCTTTGTAGTTTCACCTTAACTCACTAGTGCTATAAGCTCAGGTAATCTAGTATTATCTTTACCAATTTTGATAGCCATCATCAGCTGATGCTTTGCTATAGGGATAGATCCACCAGTGTATAGGGAGGAACCTCATCCAATTGCATCTAATGCCCTATTCCTCTCATTCTGCTTGGACTTGGACTTGAATTTAAAGTTCCCCCAGTATTTGAAAAGCCCTTCCCACTTTTCTGTGGTAGTTAAAGCCTAATTTTATTCTTAATGTCCTTACTGTTAATGACAACTCTAAATGGTTAGTACAATTTATCCATAATAGCTAATGTATAGCTTCTAACATATTATAAAAGTTGTGGGCATCCTTATTTGGAGGCTCTTCTATGTTGTGTTCTAGGTAAGCTGCTGGCATCCAACACTATATTTCCATACCTATTACTTCCATCATGCAAATTTTATGTCATACCACTAGAAGACTCTCCCTTTTGTATTGTCCTCCCCTCACCATGATTAGCCCACCAATAGTAATCATATTTAAATCTAAATCTACACAAATTAACTTTAACTTCATTAAGAGGTAAAATTTTCCACATTTATTTTTGGAGCATGGACACCTTATCCAACCATCACATAAATAAATTAGCTGAGTTATTGCAAAATCGATAAATGCTTCTACCCTATTAAAAAAATCTATCTTATATCCATTATATCCTTGGAAGAAGTCTATCATACATCCACCTATAATATTCTGAAATTTCTATATTCTATTTTTCAAAGTTTACATTGAAATATGTTAAGTTTTCATATATGTTTTAATTTTTATGCATATTTTCTTCTATTTCCTAAATATTTTCAAACATGTAAGAACTATAGAAAAGTTTCTCAATATTTCATCTTAACTAAAAAAAAAAAATTGACATAGTTTCCATAATAGTAATTACATTCATATTTCCAACAACATAAAACTTTAACTTCAATAGCTTCATTTACCATGCAAAGCAATAATAAAATTAATAGTTAATATCAATAAGATAGTTAATAATTTCAAAAATCAGCAAAATCAAAATATATGTAATTTCAAATTTAAAAATAGGTACTAACTCAAAATAGACATAATTTATGAAGTAATATCAATAACACTATCAAGTATGTCATTTAACAACTTAATCCTACTTAATCTACTTCAAAATATATAATTAATCAATTCTAATTCAAATATATAAGAAAATACAACTAATAATTAAATATTAACTCCTATAATAATCCTATGTCAATAATTAATCAACTAATAATTAAAAATATATCCTAACCTCAGTGTCTAAGCAAGAAAATTAACAAATAAACTTGTAGACAAAATTAAGCCTAAAACTATAGATATCAAAATCAGAAAAGCCAATTAAATCATGAAAAATGTAATAATTCAACAAAAACAATCTGTAAAAATGTGAAACAAAGCAATAAGAACAATTAAATTAATTTATATTTGTGAAAAAAAATTCAAAGTGCAAGAATTAAGCTAGGAAGGTAAGGAGGAGTTTTGGTGTAGTGGAGGAAAGAGAAGAAGAGGGAAATAGGGAGAATATTGTGCAAATAGGTGGTTATTAGAGTATTTGAATTTTTCATTGAATTTTTTGGTTAGAAATCCATCTTACACTGAAATTTATCAAAAGAAGTAAATTGAATTTTAAAAAATTATGCCCAATTTCCATTGAAATTTTAAAATTTTTCAACAAATTTCTAATAGATTTTTGTAGTTAGCAACTAAGGACCTTTTCAAATTCGGTTTTCCTATCCAACGGATTTTTTCATGGAAAAAATCCATTTGAAATAGCAAATTCTATTGTAGTATAGGGAAATATTAGATACTTGGGGCCTAAAAATTTATTTAAGCAAAGAATATGGATTATTGTGATCTAACAAATTACTTACTTGTTGAGTACTATATTCATGATCAAGAAAATTGTTTGCATGTTGACTCTTAAACCTTGAATGGATGTGCATGTGCCAAGCTTGAATGTTTTATTATAAAATTTAGAATTTTGGGACACATAGGTTTCAGCCATGACGAGGAAATATGCTTGAGAAAAATTGAAATTTTGGTTGCCATGTTTTTTGTATGTTTAATTCTTAGCAAAAATAGAAATTGTATGGAAATAACATGTATGAATCTTGAATGACTTAACTAAAAATCTGAAGGAAAATGGGCTAGGGAGTTTCAGCCATATGCAAGAGTAAATACAAGAAAAAGATAAAAGTTTTAGTTAATGGACTTAATGACCATGTTGTGCATGGGTTTATGTTTCTAGAAGCCTAAATCAATAATTCTAATCTTGTATGTGTTTATTTTGTTAAATAGACTACTAAATTGCTTGAGTGTTTGTGATAATGGTGCTTAACTCATGAGCTAGTTATGAAAGAACCCAAGAAGCCTAAAAAGGGCAAAGTACCTTATTATTCTCTCGTAGAAGTTATTTGGTTTGGTATATGTTTGAGCCTTACTTACTTATTGAGCATGGTAATGTATCATGGGCTAATTGGGCTCTAGCTGGCTTTACAAGTTTTTATCTTGTACTAGTTATGTATGTATGGACCTAAATAAAGAATAATTGAAATAATTATTACATGATAGTCATAAGCCTATAACATTGAGCCTAGGAGTATAAAATAAAAACTAAGACTAAGAATGGGAACAATTTAGGGATAATTGAATCACATGGAAAAGGGAAGGGGTAAAACCAAATAAATCCAAGATATCGGAAACATGTACATTTTGGCCAAATGCTTTATAAGGGTTATATGTTCTCATAGAATTATTTCCTCTATGAAGCTTCTATATGGAAAGACTATGTACATGATAAGATTGATAAGGGAGAAATAATTGCATGCAAAAGTGGCTATATAAATTTGAGAAGAGATGAATAAGGTTGGTTAAGAAGGGATAATAGGAGAAAAGATAGATAAGGTTGGCCCCAAAAAAATAAGGTGGAAAAATATGATCATGCTTAATGATGCATGAAATTACTTCTGAATTTAATTATGCTTCAATTATTACTTATACATGAATATAAGTTGTCACTTATGCATGAATATGATTATAGGCTTATTATGCTTAGGTGTGATTGTGACCATAAGGATAGACCCAATTATGCGTATGCGTGAATATGAATGTGAGAATGAGATTATGTCTATGTTTAATTATGCTTATGATTAAGTATGGTTATGATTATTTCTTAGAAAGAGCATGCTTATACAAACATGTATGTATAATGAATGTGCTCTGATGTGAATACCTTTGCATGGATGCAATATACTTACCTAAGAATATGCCTACATGCAAACATTCACCAACTTATATGAGAATTTATGCAATCCAAATAATCAAATAAAAATGAGATAACATTCCTAAGAAATGTTGTATAAATATTTGCATGTAAATGTTTTGTAAAAAGAGTTTAGAAAATAAAACACTCAAGATTACTAGTACTAAGGTCTATTTATATAGAGTTTACTCACTAATTCTATATGATTTACCTCATTGTTATCATTTTTTTAGGTACCACTCCCACTCTAGCTCTGTAAGATGCTGATATATGATAATACTTTGGTGACTACCATGACTCACTCGATATGTACTGTTATATGTGAAATTTGGTTCACCCCAATTAGACTCGCGAGCGGCCCAAGAGCGGCAAAAGACCAGCTAGAAGAATGCTTAAATCACTGCACCTTTAGATCGCCTCGTGCATGATGGAGCAAGCTTGACCTTGATTTCCCCATCTCGAGCACGAGAATATTCTTAGACTGAACGACCTGGCTACAAAAGCATGACTAGCAATCTGGGAGCTCGCTAGATCGAAGACCCGTCCACACTTTGCCTAGTAGACACGCCGAGCCCACTTACTAAAAATAATCTACAATAGCTGAATAGCAAGATTTTGTTTGTCCATTCTGTCTTAGATAATAAATGTTGATGTAATAAATTTATTGCATAAGAAATTACTATTGTAACCTTCTCTCCTTTATAGATATGAGGAAGGAGCCCTCTGTAAAAGAGGGATCATCTTGGATACAGGTAGAAACTCTGCCAAAATAGAGAGAGAACTAGAATATGCCAAAACTATGAGAGGAAGAAATATTGTATGCTGAGATCTTTGTAGATATACTTCCATAACAATACACTACTGTGGACGTAGGGTCCGATTGTACCCAGATTTGGCCGAACCACGTTAAAAATCCTATGTCTCTTTACTACTCTTCCTTTCTTCTTTATGTGTTTTGCTGATTTGTTATGTCTAAACCAGTTAATGGTCAGAGATCCTGAAAGAATCCCCCAGTTGATCAGAGTTTAACTCATTACCAAAATTTGACGTTAACATTTTTGGCGCCGTCTGTGGGGATCTCACTTATTCTAGTTCATTTCTTGCTGTAATGGCCAAGGGAAGAGCCACCAGAGCTTCAAATGCGCAACCCCATCCTCCAGATGGTCATGTCTTGACGATGGACTCGTCCACTGCTCCTACTATCAAAGTAACCATTGGCGTCCCTCCAACCAGCTCAATACAACCAGTTCCCGCTACTAACGGCACCGATGAAGTGCAAACCTGGCTCTAGCGTCAGGAAAAGCTTAAACACATGATGGGAGAGCTAGCTAAAACAATCACAATGCTAGTACAAGCACAAGCTCAGAATATGCCAGGGCGGGCTGAAACCATTGCACCCAAAGTTGAGCTCTCCAAAGAAACTGATCAAGAGCAAACCTTAAATCACTGTTCGTATGGCTAGAAGAGTGAACCAAGTTACCAAATCTTTAGCCAACGACTAGGGGGCTTGGATGTTTTGGTGAAAGATCTCCTTCAAAGAGTCAAGCATTTGGAGAAGCACCCTCAAGCTCGAAATGACCAAGGTCACTTTGGGGAACGAACCCCATTCTCTAGAGAAATCGTCGGGGAACCCCTCCTACGCAAGCTCAAAGTCCCAGCCATTCTACTATATGATAGAGATAGTGACCCACACAACCATTTGGACCTGTTCAACATCCAGATAGACCTTCAAACTTGTAACTCCTTACTCAAGTGTTGTGTTTTCCCCACTACTTTGGGTGAAGTCCCTCGAATATGGTTCAGGAGCCTACCGACTTGTAGCATTAGTAGTTGGGAGGAATGTCAGGAAAAGTTCATTGACCAGTAACGAGCATTGAATAAGCAACTCACATCCTCATGTCATCTCGCTATGATCTTTCAGAGTAAGCATGAAACACTGAAAGACTATATCGCTCACTTCAGACGTGAGGTCAACAATGTCAAAAAGCCTTGAGATGAGGCCATCTTGACTGCCATCTCAGTGGGACTTCACAAAGATAGGAAGCTATTCAAGAGTCTATACAAGTCCCTAGTTAGCCACCTGGGTGAATTTTATGAGCGATCTGTGAAGCAGATCAAATGGGATGAAACTTTTAGTTCGTAGAAGCCCGAGTCGAGTAGCTCGGCCCAAAATAAGAAGAAGAGTAACCGTGGAAACGGAAGTGATAGCCTTGATCACCAGCTTGCCAAGAAGATCAAGGATGAACAACCCCTATTCTCAAGTCATCACAGCACCTATAGCATCTTGTCGGATGCCCAAGACAAGATCTTTATGATGGAAAGGGACACAGAGGATTTCAAAAAGCCTCCACCCTTGAAGACTCTCAATAAGTCCAGACTCAATCGAGGGAAATTTTGCATGTATCACAACGAGTTCGGGCACGTTACCTCAGAGTGCTAGGCGCTGAGAGACGCTATCGAAGATCTCATCAAAAGAGGTTACCTGTAAGACTATGTTGTGCAACCTTCTAGGCATCGACTTAGACCATCTTGACAAGACCCTGAGCAAGGGCAGTCTTCTACTATCAGGACTATCTTTTAAACTTCTGTAATTTTTGTAAATTATGTAAACATTTTGAATACTTTACTGATTTTAAATTTTCTTCGAACAAGTGATTCACCTAACTGGTACCCTTTAATTTGGGCACGAGATCATCTCGACCACAAGATCGGTCATCCTTTTATTTAGATATAAGATCACCCCAACCACAAGATTGGTCACCTTTTATTTGGGCATAAGATCGCCCTGACCATAAGATCGGTCACCCTTTTATTTGGGCATGAGATCGCCCTGGCCACAAGATCGGTCAATTATAATTTCGTAGCTCTTATGTGAACTATATTATTTCATAGCTCTAATGTGAATCTATTTATTTGGCCATGAGATTGGCCCAAGCACGAGATCACTCATTTATTAATTTCATAGCTCTCGTGCGAACTTATCTATTTGGCCACGAGATCAGTCTAAGAACGAGATCGCTCACTTGTCAATTTCACAGCTCTCATACAAACTCTATTATTTTGCAGCTCTCATACGAATCTATTTATTTGGCCACGAGATTGGCTTGAGCATGAGATCGCTCACTTGTCAATTTCATAACTCTCATACGAACTCTATTATTTCATAGCTTTCATGCAAATCTATTTATTTGGCCATGAGATCGGCCCAAGCACGAGATCACTCACTTGTCAATTTTGTAGCTCTCATGTGAACTCTATTATTTCACAGCTCTTATGCGAATTCACCTATCATTTTACAATTCTCATACTAACTTGTTTACTTATTTGGACACAGGATTGGCAGAAGCAAGAGATTGCTCTAGATACAGGCTAATTAGAATACAAAGGGAAAAACCTATGACTAAGAAGAAGGATTGGCTGTAAAGGGCCTTACCCTAGCTGATTAGAGCCCGTGAGCCACCAAGGACTTCAACTTTCTTCTTCCAATGCACCTTCAATGGCAGCACCTCAGCTTTTTATTTTCTCTGGCCTCTAGCTCCCCTTCTGATTCACGAAAGGAGCAAATCAAGAAATGCTAAGAACTTGGCCGGCTAAACAATTGCTTCATAGCAGTGCTAAGAGGACGTAGTCTGAGATCCATATGAAATCCCTCCATGTTATCGAAGAAGCCAAATCTTCCTAGTTCTTTATGTAGTAAGCCATACACACCTCGTTGTAAAGTCAGGAAATAATGGTGGTTTATCAGGAGACTCCATAGTTTGCTCAGTAATGGCAGAAGGAATTCCTCTTCCCTTATATAGAGCCAGGGCTAACTCTATCGAAGGATCTAGATACATCCCCCCAATCATCATCATTTATTACCTCGAAAAAGGCTGAGGCTCACTCACCATCAGTCATCTAACACGTGCCATGAGGAGTATGACCTAGAGCAGATGAAATGACAGTCTTAGAGGAAGACTTTGACTGAACCAAAACTGAAGAGTCTCAACTCCCAGCTTGTAAGGTGAGCTGAGAGTTAGGGGGCTTATGTTATATGTGAAATTTGGTTCACCCCAATTGGACTCGCGAGCAGCCTGAGAGCGACAAAGAACCAGCTTGAAGAACACTTAGATCATTATGCCTTTAGATCACCTCACAAAGCGACCTCCCCAGCTCGAGCTCGTGAATAATGGAGTGAGCTCGACCTCAATTTCCGCATCCCGAGGATGGGCATGTTTCTAGACTAAATGACCTAGCTATAGAAGCATGACTAGCAACCTGGGAGCTTGCTAAACTGAAGTCCTATCCACACTTTGCCCAACAGACACGCTAGGCCCACTTACTAAAAACAGTCTACAGTAGTTGAATAGCAAGATTTTGTCTGTCTATTCTATCTTGTATAATAAATGTTGATGTAATAGATTTATTGCACAAGAAATTACTATTGTAACCTCCTCTTCTCTATAGATATGAGGAAGGATCCCTCTGCAAAAGAGGAATCATCTTGGATATAGGCAAAAACTCTGCCAAAATAGAGAAAGAACTAGAATATGCCAAAACTATGAGAGGAAGAAATATTGTATGCTGAGATCTTTATAGATATACTTCCATAACAATACATTACCGTGGATATAGGTCTGGTTGTACTTGAATTTGGCCAAATCAAGTTAAAAATCCTATGTCTCTTTACTGCTCTTCCCTTCTTCCTTGTGTGTTTTACTGATTTGTTGAATCTAAACCAGTTAACGATTAGAGACCCCAAAAGAATCCCCTTGTTGGCCAGAGTTTGGCTCGTTACCAAAATCTGACATCAACAGGTACCATTTATATTTACTTCGACTATATACTATTCATAGACTTAGATGAGAGTCGTGTTGTATGTGATGTTAATGCTAAGTAGCCAACAAGGCCAAAGATCCCAGCTTTAATTGCTAAAGGTTGTTTTGATAGAATATTTTAATAGTTATATGTTGACTAACTATTTTGTATAGAGCTTAGGTTTGCTCTAACATTGACATGTCTTTTGTAGAAAGCCAAGTTTGACTTTTGACTTAGATCCCTAAGATGCTTTTGGATGGGGTAATCTTGCACCTATTATGATGTCAGATATCACTATTATTTTTTATTATACATGATTCATGTTTATTTGTTTCACCTCTTATGTTTTACATCTAAGCATATAGATTTTTTTTTTTTACTTCTTATCACTTACATACTCAAAAGCAAAACTAAATAAGTAGACTAGTTTCATAATAGTGATAAAATAAACTTAGCTAGTTAAAGTAATTTTAGTAAGACCTTAGACTAATCAAAAGGGTATTCTTTAGGGTATTATACAAGTGATATTAGAGCATAGTCCTAGCAACCAGTGAAAATTGGCATAGTGGAGTAGCTACCAAGGTATCTAGATCGGCATGTAGAGGAAGAAGAGAGCAAATTGCTATATATAGTAACCCTAGTTTTCTTATCCTTGTATGACTATTTATATGTTTTAATTTTTATGTATGTATAGTATAAAATGTCAATGAAAAGAATTCAAGAAGAGCTTGTGATTCTGAATCCCAAGTTCAAGCTTACAGTGGATTTATGAGAACTATGCAAACACTCGTATGGGTGCAAACCTGTAACAAGTTGATGGGCATCTAACAGGCACATTAAACCAAAATCAAAATCAACAGGAACCTAGAAAGGATAAAGAACTAACCCCACTTCCATAAGGCTAAATTGGATGATCCAAATTATTCATGAGTTTCTGAAACTCAAGGGTCCCTATTAAATTGAGACATCTTATTCCATAGACCTACACTAATTTATAGATCAAATAAAGCAATTTGGGAGGATGCTCGAATGTTTAAAAGCTCTACTTATCGAGTTAGTAGAATATCAATTAGACGATCTTGTTCACTACCTGTTCGTAAATCAAGTCAAGAAGCGTGATGCAACAGCCCCTTGATTAACATGGAGAACTTTTTGAAGTAGCTTCAAGGATTGATTACTTCCCCCAAGTATTAGAGGGTCAAGGGCACATGAGTTCAAGCAATTAAAGCAATAAGGAAGATCTATAGTTAAGTATGACGCCTAGTTCATCAAATTATCACAATATGTTGGGTACTTAATACCAAAAGAGAATGCCAAAATAGAATGCTTCATGAGAGGACATTGGGATTACTACTCTTATCCACTTGTTGTATGTCATCATATATAACAAGCCTTAGACCATGCATTGTAACTCAAAATGTGAACTAAGGAAAAGAGGGAAAAGAAGATTTTGTTAAAAAGTAGGAAGAAGCCTAAAACACAAAATTTTGGCCCCAAGAGATCGGGGTAAATCATTTTTGAGCCTCAAAATATCCCATGTAATACCCTTAATTTTCTAAAATCAATTTCGATAATAAAATAGCTTTAAAATCTAAAAAAAGGAAATTAAAATTTTTGAGAAATTTGAAATAATAAATTTAGAGCCATGAGAGGCCTAGACATAGTAGAAATAGACTATATGAAATTTTATAAATATTTTGGGGATCGAATTCCTATCATGAATGTTCAAAAAAATTAATATTTTTGAGATTTAATTTCTAAAAAGACTTCAAAAATATTGAAACCAAGGTTATGAAGATCAGATGAGTGCAAAATTAGAGTTGTTATAAAGGTATTTAATTTAACTAATTTATATTAAAATTTTATGGTCAATGGTGATAGATAAGTGATGTATTATTGTTTTACTCTGCAAGGGCATGGCGTAGTTATAGTAGAGACCGACGAATACATTTCGAATCCCACAAAGATCTTTGTTTCAACTACCAGAAGTTTGCAATTTAGGATTACCTAAATCAAATAGAAATAACAAAAAGAGAGAAAGATCAAGTA
>JANHAO010000671.1:0-38682 GCA_026873985.1 Saraca asoca | reverse complement strand
AAATCTATTTTCATTAATGATAAAGTTATAAATAATATTAAATATTTTTTTTCATCTTAAAAAAATAAAGAAAACACTTATTTTCGAAATTTACATTCAAACAAGTTTTTTATTTTTTGATTCTTAAAAAACAGTTTTTAGAAACTGATTTTAAAAAACTGTTTTCAAAAACAATAAAACAAAAACACCTGAAAATACTTCCAAACAGGCCATAAACTTTTTAAGCTCCTACTTTCTATGAGGTCAGAATTATACTCTTGTGAAATTTCAAGTTTTTAGTTCTATTGAATAAATTGATTTCATTGAATCCCTTATGAAATTATTTCCTCTAGTTGAAAACCAATTTGGAGTTTAATTTTGCTGCACTAGTTGTCAAGGTGTATGTCTATTGTTACTAGAGTAACGTTACTGAACTCTACATTATAAAATTATTATATTAATATCGGATACTCATTAAACAATATCAACATGTTCTCCCCCATTATGTAAGTTGTCTTTTCAAAACAAATGATTGAAAATGTAGTGTAAGACTTAGGCAAACTTCATGAATATTGGATCTTTCATAAAATGTTTTTGTTGTTCAATCATCATGTAAGCTGTCGTTTGTAAATTTGTTGCAACTGAGCCAATGCACTTTACTAGTAACTGATATTAAATGATTTTATCAAACCCCCACGAATTAAATTCATCTAATTTTGTCAATAAAAGGAAGTGTCCTTCTTTCCGAAGTTTAGTTTACGTGTTATTTAACTCTAGCTGTGTCAAGCATCATGCTCCATCTTGTTTTAAAACATCACATGTAGCAAGATCTCTTATTATTATTATTGTTGATAAATTTTGGAAAAAAAGACATGAATTATTTACATTACATGGGAGTCCTTAGATTTTATACAAAGATAATATTTTTTGTTTTTCTTTCTCTTTAGAAATTTTAGGATTTCAAATCCAAAATAGACATGTAATTTTCTTGTTCCATGACTTGATGACACACATAGCAAATTTTCAAACATAAGGAATCTCTAGTGGACTAGTATTAGGAGTTTTTGGATGTAAGTTAAGATTTTGTAAACTTTTTCTTTGAAATCCCCTTGAAGAAGCTTGAGACATGATATCCTAGTGATCATGGCTTGGTGTCATAGGTCAACAGCTCTGTAGCTGAAACCGTGTGGTGCATGATGCCAACTTTTGGCCAAGATGCTAGCCTTTCAAAGAATTCAAGCCATACTTGGATAGATATTTGGGGCATTAAAGATTTTATCACCTATACAACCAAAATCCTATACGCAACATGTCTATAAGGCAACATGAGCTTGTAGTCAAAGCATTATCACATACCAAGTTTTAAAGAATGTGTCACACAAGAAGCCTCAGTGCATATTGGGAAAGGACATTTTAAAAATAAGGAGAGGGATAACTTTATTTTATTAATATATGTCTCATTATATAGTTTTGAGTATATAGGGAGAGTATCTTTAAGTTTCACACTCTAATCCCTAGCCCGAATCACATTGCCCACTAGATCATCGACTCACCCCCTTAAAGAGCATTTAAGTAAAAGCATTATCGACAAGAGTAGACATAATTTTCCTAAATGATATAAAGACTTCTGTCCTAACTCTTAAGGGTTTTAATGTGTCATCTCATATGGATATGAAGATAAAAATGCAAGGATCGTAACCATGTATTTTTTTACTTGTATTGGACAAACAATTGATGTTAAAAAGATACAAATACCCCAAAAATGGGAAAATTTTAAAAAAATATTCTACAAGTGCATTTGCTCCCAAATTCACATCACAAGGCCCCCTCGTCATGCCTGATTTTTACACCAAGTTTCATACAAAACTGAGCACATTTGCTTGTCGAGTTCGTTCATAAGGCTAACTTGTGACATTTTCCCCCACTTCAAATGTCAATGCCCTCATTGATGCCTTAATCTGACATAGCTTCCATGGAGGTTTTTCATCTTGAGTGCTAGCTTCTCAAATCTTCATGTAGGTCTTTAGCCTACTCTACTCAAACTATTTCCTCGATTGCTTTGCTTATCTTTTTCAACTAACATCATTTGAGAGGCTTTGATGAATGGCACTCTCAACCCGACATAGCTTTCAGGATCATCGTCAATCTACTACTCCTTAGCTCCTTCCAAACTTCCTCTCGGTTCTGTCTCCTTAAACTTGCATCATTTTACATTTGCTTTCCCTTCATAACTTTAGGTAGTTGCCTCTACAACCTCAGTGTCTTCGATGATACTGCCTCTATAGACTTTGTGTTCTACCTCTATAGACTTGGCATTCTACCTCTGTAGACTTAACTTCATTGTTTTGATAGAAACTCACGTGTCACTATCTCCATAGCACTCCTGGCTCTATTGCCTTTGTAACTTCACCTACCCCACTACCTCTATAGCATTCAAGTTATTACCTCTGTAACTTGTCTTGCCTCACTACCTCTGCAACTTGCAACACACTATCCTCACATAACTCTTGATTCAACTCACTATCTTAACATAACTTTTGATTGCACTCACTACCTCTATAGTTCTCAATTCGACTTGCTGCTCTACATAACTCTCAATTCAACTTGCTACCTCTGTAGCTCTCGATTCGACTGGCTATCTTCACATAGCTGTTGATTTAACTCAATACCTCTGTAGCTCTTAATTCAACTCACTACCTCTATAACATAAGTGTGTGCTACCACCATAGCTTTTGCATCTACTTGGTATTTTGGATCTCTACTGACAGATAGCTCCACATTCAATGTCCCATACCACTGATGTGAGAGATGCAAGTCTCATATCTTGTTCAAGTGCAAGTCCCATAGCTTGTTCACAAAACATGGCCTACTCATGAGTCCCATAACTTACTTACAAGTCTGTTCATGTTGGGTTTGATCAATCTACTATACTTCCACTACATAACTTTCACACTCGATTAGATCTTCCTGATCCTTTTTGAATTGACACCTTTATGGTATCATTTAACCATCATAATTTTTTTTGGAGTTAATGTAACCTAGCATTATAGACCTTATAACCCCTCTTAGGTTTGTACACTCAAGTGCTATCTCCTTGAAAATGATACTCGCTTGTCTCCCATAACCCTTATAGCCACTCATTAGTATCATTGCCCTTATCGCAAATTCTTTAATGATCAGTGCCTCTCTCTTGGCATTTCTCAAGTGACATTCCTCCTCTAAAGACTCCTCCTTTAAGTGCATCCTTATGATGGCTCCCCCACATTAAGGCTTTGATAAGGGTTAAGCATCGAGTATCCTCTACTCGAGCTTAAGTTTCACTTTGCTTGTGCATGAGCAATTGTGAATCCCATCATCATTACCATAAAGTCTATCTTGTGATGATGTAGTGCTAGTCTATTACACCTCAAGGTTATTATCGCTATGTAACTCTAGCTCACTACTTCGGTATCATTATCACTTGTCAAGTGACTATGATATGCTAGCTCCCTAGCATCACATCTCGAATCTTATGGATTAGTGTTGTAGCTTGCTCTTGCATCTATAGATTGTGTACCATGGATCCCTCCTGGATCATTTCATTCCTTTCCAGTTTTATTCCTCCCAGTAAAATTCATGCCCTCTAACACAATTTTGGACTCCTCTAACAAGATTTGTCTGCTTAACACATCACAAGAGATATGCTATCCTAAAAGATGTCTCAACTTTTATTGTGGCCATACTTCATCAAGCCTGTCCCAGGGCTTCCTCCTATTAAATAAGCCATGAATTCACTCACTCTCTCAAGTAGTTTACATTCCCTCAAAGGCCTACTATGGATGAGTGCATAATTAATGTCCTGTGCCATACAATAAGTCTATCAACTTTTGCACATGCTTGCACTCGATACACTGTTAATATTCCCTCGAATGCAATATCTCACACACTAATCCTTGAATTGCTCTAACCTCTTGCACCCTCTCAGTCAAGTCCTAAGCAACACCTTTTCACTATTTCCCACTAGTGTCTGCTTGACTCACAAGCTCTATATGTTTTCAACAAGCCAAATCTACCCAATCATGGCCCACTTGATCTACTTTCTCTAGCACAACCGAGCTCTGATACCAACTGTCACAAGTTGGTAGCTTATTAGCAAAATCATGTGGCACATGATGCCAACTCTTGTCCAACATGCCAACCTTCCCATAAATTCAAGCCATACTTGGATAGATATTTAGGGCATTGAGGATTTTGTCACCTATACAACCAAAATCCCATGCACAACATGTTTGCAAGCTAACATAAGTGTGTAGGCAAAGCATTAGCACATACCAAGTCTCAAAGAACGTGCCACACAAAAAGCCTCTAATATATATTGAGAAGGGATTTTTCAAAAATAAGGAGAGAGACAACTCCATTTTATTAATATATGCCTTATTATATAGTTTTGAGTGTGTAGGGGGAGTATCTCTAAGCTCCACACTCTGATCCCTAGCCTGAGTTATAGTGTCCACCAAGTCACCAGCTCACCCCCTTAAAGAGCATTCTAAGCAAAATGCCTTATCAACAAGAGTAGGTATGCTTTTTTCCAATTGACACAAGGACTTTTCTCCTAGCTCCTAAGGGTTCTAATCTACCATCTCATATAGAAGTGAAGATAAAAATGCAAGGATCGCAACCATGTACTTTTCTACCCATATTGGACAAACAATCGATGCTAAAAAGATACAAATGCCCCCAAAATGGAAAAAATTTAGAAAAATAATTTACATGGGCATTTACTCCCAAATTCGCACCACAAGTCGTCCTCATCGTGCTTGATTATTACACCAAGTTTTGCACAAAACTAAGCACGTTTGCCTATCAAATTGGTTCACATGGATAACTTGTAACACTTGGGCATGTCATTTTCTCTTGAATATTTATGGTAAGAAGATGTTCTAGTATTAAGCAAAGTTTATTCAGTAATTAGGAAAGTGTTATACTATGTTATAAATGGTTCTAGAGAATGAAGAGTCAACTGTTAGGAAATTAAATACTAAATGGGGGATGTGAGCTTTTAAATCTACATAAAAATTGAAAGCATTAAAATGCAAGTCAAATACTTGAATGTTATAAGTTTGCTTACTGAACTCATAATTTTACAAGTGTTAACATTGGCTACCACAAGGTTGACTTTAGTAAAGTGATGGTAAAAGCATGTATATGCTTGGTATCTAGCACCACACTTCTCGGTATATATGTATTAATCCAGTGTTGATATTTCCTTCTTGGATGTAAATCATATGTACAAGTGACCATTGTAAATTGGCATGAAAGGGTACAAAGAGTTGTTTATAGGTAACAGTTCAATTAGTCATGTAAGTTCTTGCAAACCAAATTGTGCAAGTGCACTTCACAAGACATGAAAATGAATGTGCTAATTGTGAACTGTCTTGCAAACATATATCCCTCTAAATCTATCAATTGACCATTGGTTCCTCATGGATATACTAGTAGCTAAAAGGAAGATCCTTTATGTCAATTTGTTATCCTTTCCAACATTTGTGAACATTAGGAAGAAGGTTGTCTGTGTTATGGCGGGTGTACATTTAGCAACATTTTCTTTGTATTGGCCAAAGTTCCTTGGATAACAACATATGTAACACCATATTTTATAGGTACATTATATGGAAGAATTGCTCAGTGATGCTGTCTTTTACACCGATAAACTAAATAGGCCAACGATTTCCAAATTCCTAATCATTAAACCCTTTAGATTGAGTGTGTAAGACAATATATAAAGCGTTGTTGTCCAACTATGCTAATTATGTGATTGTTAGTATTTCAATGCATATACTTATATAATTCATTATGAAGGTATAACTATGGCATCTGGGTGATTGAATGGTTGCCTTTATCCTCATTCTAGAGACAGGACGAGTTAAAGGTATGGTTGTCAACATCCCATAATTGAACTTTTTCTTCAAACTAACCTATATAAGCATTTTGGATTAAGTGGTCCACTACTCAAATGTAACTATTTATTAATTATAGGTGAAAGGGAATTGTAATAGGATGTGGCTAGCACTTGACTTGATCATAAGTGACTATAATAATATTAAAAGAGGAAGTTATCATGAAAGTGTAGGATTTCTATCATGAGCATTATGCTGTTGACAAGAAGCTTATTTGACTTAGAGGACTTCCTAGGTTATTAGCACCTATAACGTTACTATGGGATGTTTTTTATTGGCTAAGTGCTTAGAAGAGGTGGATAAAAAGCCTTTTTGTTAGTTAGAGGATAGGTTCTTGTTTGTGAGAAAGAATCGATGGGCTTCCTAAAGGTCTAATGATGTTAGGCCTTAATCATCTAATACATACAACAATGTTTATGATAAGTTTTTTTTTTTTGTGAGAAAGACTCATTGTTTCTACATTGCAGCCAAAGATTTCACATCAATTTTATGAATATGAGTTTCATAAATTAACATAACAAGAATTTTAATGATGATAGTATTAAGTTTACCTATCACAAATGTTAGCCTAAGTTACTCTATCTATATATTTTCCTTAGTTTTAATGTTGAAAAACAATTTTATCTGACAATATATTTTAGTATTTTAATTTGTTTGCAAGTTCAAAGGAAGTGATCCAAGAGATCCAAGAATAGATTTAGGAATTATTTTTGTTTTAATAGATTCTTTTGTAAATGAATTCAAATGAGATTTGATTCGATTATTTTTAACTAATATAATGAGATACAATTAAATCACTTGAAGATATTTTTCAAATAAAGTCTTTTTAAAGATCTTTTCACAAGTATAAATTTTACAAAACCATTTTATACCTTGTGAATTAATTCACTGAAGAACTTGTGAAAAAATCATATTAGAAGTGATTCATCAATTGATTCGTGAAGAAAAATTTTGAAAAATATTTTTTACCAAAGGTTAGGATTCTGAGCTGAATCAATTCAATAATTGATTTGAGACTTGATGTCAAAAGGCTGTGATTTAATTACCAAATTGATGCATTAGTTATAACCACTCTGAATTAATTCATAAATCGATTCACTAAATGAAAGTTAATTATTTTGTTACAGTCAATTACAACAATTATAAAAGCCCAACTACTTTCAATTTTTTAATAATTTTTTACAGTTTTCTTTCTCCTTCAAGTGTGAAACTCTTTAAGAAAATTGAGCAAAACAAGATTAGCTTTCATCTCACTACTTTTCTCAAATCATTCAAGAGATATTGAATTAAAGCTTTGCTAAATTCATCTTGGCTGTTTGAGATTTCATCTCAAATTATTGGTATTGTATTTTCTTAGTTTAGCTTTATCTATTTCATTTTTATTTTTCTTTTAAGGTTTCTAGGTGGATAGAAATCTTATTTAGGTTAGCAAAAACCTGTTTCAATTCTTGTGATTTTTCTTAAGTTAGCCAAAAACCTATGTAATTCTTGTATTTTTGAACTGGCATTTCAGGAGTCCAGTTAAATCCTGATGTTTTTTATTAATTGAAGTAGTGATTCGATTGAGGATTATCCAGTGGAGTAGACTTGAATTGCGATTTCAATTCAAATTGAACCACTTTAAAAACTTGTGTCTCAATCATTACTTTTCTCCTCCTACATTCACAATCTTGCTGCACAACTATTAATTTTGCTGTTTGCATATTCACCAATTAACACTTTGTTGTGCCCCCTGATTAAAAAGAATAAATCACAAGTTCTGTTAAGATTATAAAGAAGAATCTATTGCATACAAAGGAGTATACAAATTCCCCCAAAGGAATAAAGGAAAGATCTAATTTTCACAATTTATTTTCTAATATCGGGACCTAACAACAAGTGTACAACAAGAATTTTAATGATGATAATATTAATTGTAATAACTATTATCACAAAGTTTTTATTGTGATAACATTTTCAGGCATATTTTACAATAATTGAATTTCAATGATGATACCATTAATTTTGATGTTTTAAAGTACACTAATAATTGAGTTTTAGGACATAGTCTCTGGTTTTTAAATTAGTTCATTCATGCATATTTTCTTGCACTAATAATTAAAGCACATTAATGGTTCTCTAGTTTTGAAATTAAATTTGAAAGTTTTAAAGTACACTAATAATTATTCTCCAGTCATTAATAATTGAATTTTAATATATTAATCCTGAACTATTATTGCATATTACAAAAATGAAAATACATATTTTCCTTTAATTAATCCTTGCATGGGCCTTTATATACCCTATTGCTTCTACTTTAGCTTATAATGTGCAAGCATCTATAGTTATAGCTCTATGTCCACCCTCAACTACTTTGAAATTGTTTTTCTTTCATCTTCCACCAAGGACCATGGTGAGATAGTGCCACCAAGGAACATATTTGTGTCTAGCTTGGTTGTCTATTTCCACATTGGTTGTCTCAAATTTGCTCTAAACTAAAGATTATGCAACTAGAATATAAAACGATCAACCTAGAGAGAATAGAACATTAGATGGTGCAAGCTTACGTCAAAATGGATAGACAAAATTTCCTAGGAGGAAGACATAGGATTTATGATCGAAAGGCTCCTAATGCACTCCTTGCACATGAAGATGCAGTGTACTAGGCATTAGAATATATACTAATAACTATTGGGGTGTATATTTACAAGTTCAACTATAAGACATCACGTATGCTACACAATGAGCTGGAAAGATTGAGGTAAAGAAATTTGACCTCAACTTGTCACTTGGACAAATGCAAAGAAAGAATACTAAACTCAAATGCCAATTGGAAAGGCTGGAACAATGCTCAACATACATAAAATGAAAGGATTAGGGTTCCCATGTGCATGTATTCAAATGTGTTTGTAACCTCTTGTTACTTAGGCATTGGTCACTTTTATTACTTTCATGTGTCTATGTTTTGATTTCCTTTGTCTTATGTGTACCTGGCATATTTGGAAACATTGTCACACTGATGTAATCTACATATGTAGTCTAAATGTGCATGCTTTTGTTCAAATATCACAACTGGACTTGTATGTTTTTAACCCACTATTAATGAGCTTTCCTAGTTTTATGGAGAGGATAATTAAATTAGTTTTCCATTGGACAACTCATGGGAATAACCATTAAGAACCTGTGTTAAGCATATAAGGCAAGGAAATTTGCCAATGACTTGTCAGGATTAACAAACTCAATGGTAATTCAAGTTGGGCAAATATCGTTGAGGTGTGTTGTAGTCTCACGGTTTAACTATAATGGTGGATGTCCTAATCAAAGCACATAGTGGAAGCCTAAATGAAGTAGCAAGAAAGAAGCCCTAAGATTATATAGTATTTATTTATCATTTCAATTATGTTATTAAAAATTTATTCCAACAATCATAATATTAGGAATTTAATCTACAATTAAATTATTAAAAATTATTATTTAGTAATATTTATAGATGTTAAACTTACTTAATCATTAGATAATTAAAAATATGATAATTAATGAATAATTGTATTTTTCACAATGTAATTAATTGTGAGAAAAATATTGTTTTAAATATTAATATCTCAAAGCATACAAAAAGTCTTATGACAAAATAATAAAGCATACAATTAGTTAAATAAAAGAACTGCACATAATCATTTTAAAACTACTTGTCCACCTATGACTAAGACATATTGTAAGAAGTTAAATAGAACTATAGATTGAGCTCATTCTTATCATTGCATATCCATTATTCAAGCTTATAACATATCTGACCAAGACATATCTGTTTCTTTTTTTGTCCGTGACAATTGTTTTGCACCTATGTTATCCTGCCATTAATAATTACTCAATTAAATAACTTTCACTTCTTAATTTATAACCATAAATTGGTTACTAAAAGTACAAAATTTTCAATATAAGAAAGTGCAATACAATAAATAAGGATAGAAATGAGCCAAGTCAGACCAAGCTTTGTCGTAAACAGGCTCAATATGTATTATAAGACAATGTGTTGAGTCTGGTCCATTAGCTCATATAAGACCTTTAAATCCGACTTGTCCTAACCTTTTTAGAAAGTTTGGTTTGGACATTCTCAAAATAGGTATTTAAATAGGCCAATAGACTAAGGCTTAAAAGGCCTTAAATATGCTAATGGCCTATTTAAACCTACATATGCACAACATAACATGTACCTAATAGGTTTTGTTTTGTATTTTTTATAATAGCTATGTTAGTAATAGGCCAAGCATTAAGAGTAAAAAAATTCATAGGTTTTCAAAAATCATATAAACCAAATAGGTTCTTATATATACTAAATATAAAACTTAAATTTGTAAATAGGCCAATCTGATATGCAAATGAGCCAGACTTTCAAAAAATTAGCTTAACCTATTTAGTTAAACAAACCTATTTATTAGTCTTGGTGTAACTTGTTTAACTAAATGAGCAAGGTCGAGCTGGGCCCAAATCAAGCTAGGCCATAAGCTCCTAATGGGTAGCCTAACCTATTTCCACCCTAACTATAAAAAGAGAAGAATGATGCAACTCTATTTCTTCAGGACACATTATGCATGCAACATAAACGTGTATAAAATGAACTACTATGATTCAGGACCTAGATGTTATTTATTGCATCCATCCACGGTCTAGCATTGTCATTCATGCCTGCTAGGTCTTTTCCTAAAACTATCCCAGAAAAATGAGAAATTACCCAATGCAATAGCTTGAAAATAATTACCAATTCATGTTTAATACTTAATTGGTATACCAAATTCCTATATAAACATAATTTACAACTATAGACTACACAACAAAAGAATGCTCCATCAATAGAAACTTGACTTAATACAATTAGGCCACTTCAACACAAATTGCCTTCTCTTTTAATAGATGCACACAAACTTAATACAATTAGGCCCATTTAATACAAGAAGGCTTCATCAATGTAACTTTCTGCAAACTATAATTTTTCTTCAACCTTAGAATGGAAACAAACAAAACATGCACATAGACATTACTAATCATGCTGCAGTTTTAATCAGACTAAATCAAATCTCATATATTGTAAACTACATGAACAAATTATAATTCTTCCACAGGTCCATAAACTTTGACTAAATTTTTAGAGCATCACATCACATACCATCTACATAGCAAATTATAAACATATTATACAACAAGAATCATAGGTGAGTAGTTATCAGCGTACCATTTTAGGGTCATCAACCCCACTAGCCCTTTCATCCACAATAAAACTACTACATTGAACTCTATTGGCCATGTCCTCTGGCTAAATTTGAAGAAGACACCTTTCACAGGTATGACATTCAGCTCAACAATTTGAACAACACTTAATCCTGTAATGCTCAAAACACTTTTAAGGAAATTCTGTAAAATACTTTTTGTGGATTTTGGAATATTTGGAAACTATACATAAAAAGAGTTTTTAAAATGAATGTTCAAGAACGTTAATAAGGGATTTTATATGGAAAAAAATATTTTTCCAATGCTTTATTTGATTTACTTGATGAGAAAATGTAATTTTTAAAATTTTACTTAAAAGTATTATAACTTTATTTAAATCTCTAATAGTGTATTTGATAAATTAAATTTTTGGATAACAAATATTTACCATAATAAATAAGTGGTTTGATGTTTTATAATTGTTTTAAGTGCTTAAAGTTCCTTTTTAATTTAATTACTAAATGAATACTTTCTTTGCTATGTTTTATAACCTAAGTTTAATAAATGGTATTGAAAATCTATTTAGTTGGATTTTATAAATTATAGAGGAATATTTAATGCTTAATTATAATTAGCTAGTTAATGAATTTTATACTAAGTATATTTCAGTTTTGTTACTAGTAGAATTCAGCACCGAGAAGCGGGTTGGCAAAAGCCCAGAAGGAGCCGAGTCCGTCAAAAGGAATAAACTCACTGCCACAGCTTACTGAAGAGAATCCAGTTCGTTGAAGGCCAGAACTCGCTAACTAAACTAGCTTGAAGTCGCAAGCTAACGGCATCCTTAGCGAACGAAGCTCAAGTTCGCTAGGATGCAACCTCACTCAATCAGAAGTCCATTGAGGTAGAGTATAAAGATGACATACAATTTGCACCATCATTCTATAGGTACAATCGTTAGGTCCCATCCATAGTAAACAATCTACAGAAGCCAATCTATAGTACCCTAGGCAGTCTTGTACATTTAATATTTGATGTAATAGATGTACAGTTAATTTAAATTCATTTGTAACCCCCTATGCTTCTATAAATGGGGGGGCCAGAGTCATAGTAAAGAGAAAACATGTAAGAGAGGCAAGAAGATACTAGCAAAAACTCCACTGAAAGCCATTGCAGAGTTCTATAAACATTCTTTATTACTAATAAAAATACCTCCGTGGATGTAACGTTCGGTGCTATATGGATTTAACTGAATCATGTTAACCTCTTGTGCACTCCTTTCTTCTCCCTCTCCCTCTTGCCATTTAGCACCTCTTCACTACCTTAACAACTGGGAAATAACTTGGGTCCCTGAAGAACCCCTTCCGTTGACCAGATTTGGGTCTGACAGAAATCCACCGTCAATATTTTGGCATGCCTGATTAGACCCATCTGTGTACTGGTTGATCTTTTGTTTAACTTTTTGCACATCTATCATGGCCAAAAGGAGAACCACAAAAGCTTTGAATGTTCAAGCTAACCCACTGGAGGGTCATGTGTCTTCAACGGACTCTTCAACAGCCTTCGTTATAGGCACTGCCACCTTTCCACCCCTAGCCAGCTCCTCTTAGCCTGCCATTATCGTGAATAGGAGCGAATGGATCCAAGTCTAGCTTCAATACTAGGAAAAGTTAGAAAATATGATGAGAGAGCTGGCTAAGGTAGTCACCATGTTAACACAAAGCCAAGTGCAAGGTTTGCAAAGACAAGCTGAAGTTGTTGCACCTAGAGATGATCACCAGCGGCACCAAGTCAGATGTTCGAGCAGAGGTGGTGGAGAGCCCACTCCAGGTCGTTGCAGTCACGACTAGGAGAATTAATGGTCTTTGCTACGAGACCCACTCATAGAAGAAGTGTTTCAGAGGATGGATCAATTTGAAGAACGTTTTCAAGCTCCAGGTAAACAAGCTTGATATGAAGCAAGGTCACCCTTCACCAAAGAAATTGAAGTTCAACCCCTTCCCTCAAAATTCAAAGTCCCTTCAATCTTGCTTTATAATGGGGACAGGGATCCACACAACCACCTGGACGCGTTCAATGTCCAGATGGATCTCATGATGACTAACCTTCTTGTGAAGTGCTATGTATTCCCAGCAACACTAGAGGGCTTACCTTTGACGTGGTTTAGAAGTCTTCCAGCTTGCAATATGGGCGGCTAGGAAGAATGTCAAAAGAAATTCATTGACCAGTATCGAGCATTCAAAAGATAGCTCACTCTACCCTGCTACCTCGCTACGATCTTCCAACGAAAAGAAGAGCCACTAAAAGACTACATCTCTTAGTTCAGACACAAGGTCAATAATGTAGAAAATCCTTCAGAGGAAATCATTTTAGCAACGATCTCTGCGGGACTCCGCAAGGACAAAAAGCTATACAAAAGCATTTACAAGTCGTTGGTAAAGGATCTTGGGGATTTTTATGAGTGAGCTATGAGGCAAGCCATATGGGATGAAACTTTCAGCTCAAAGAGGTCTGATTCGAGTAGTTCAGATCAAAATAAAAAGAGGAATAGTTACAGAGAAGGGCAGGATGGCCCTAGCCTTCAGGTCATCAAAAGGAGCAAGCGAGAGTGGCCTCGGCACCAAGGTCATCATGAAAGTTATAGCATTCTACCTGAGACTTAGGATAGGATATTTCTAGTAGAGCAACATAGAGAAGACTTCGGAAAGCCCAAGTCTTTGTGGACACCAGCAAATTTAGAAGTAATAAAGACAAATTTTGCACCTATCACAACGAGGTTAGACACAACACCTTGGAATGTTGGGCATTGAGGGATGTGATAGAGGACCTCATCAAAAGAGGGCACCTACAAGGGTATGTGGCACGACATGTGGAGCAACGATCTTATCCTTAGCAAAACCCCAGCCAAGAGCAAGGAGTTTCAGTTCATATCATATATTGACAATGTACTTTAATTTTCCTATCTTTTGTCTTTATCAATGTATAATTTTGTGTTACTAATTCTAATGTATGAGTCTGGTGTGCCAACTTATGAGTTCAGGCCCCCTGGAGCTCATTCTGGAGATGAATTGATGAATTACTGGCTTATAAGCTGAGGCCCCCTGCAGCTCATTTTGAAGATGAATTGATGAAGTTGCCAGCTTACGAGCTAAGGCCCTTCAGAGCTTATTCCAGAGATGAATTGACGAATTGCTAGCTTATGAGCTGAGGCTCCTTGGAGCTCATTCTGAAGATGAATTGATGAAGTTGTCATCTTTCAAGCTAAGGTGCTAGGGATTATCCCAAAATAGTGCTAACATAGATGCGTACTCCTTGAGATATGGAGACACTATTAAATACTTATAGTACCAGTGTAGCTACGTGCTTACTGAGGTACTAAGGCACTATTAAATACTTATAGTGCCAGCGTAGCTATGTGGTCGCTGAGGTGTGGAGGCACTATTAAATACTTAAAATTTGACGAAGAGCCATGAGCTCAATAAGGCGTAAAGACGTCAAAATCAACTCAGCTACCTACCTGATAGGCAATGAAATTATCACAACAATAAAATGCAACTCTCATGCAAGCGAACACTCTCAACTCGCTAACAAGATCCTTCCAGGCGCAGCTCGCATGTGACCTGGCCAAATTTTACTTATCATTGATTAAGGCAATCATATGCAAAAGTTTACACAAAAGTTACGGCTGATTGGCCATATAGACATTTCATTGATTTGTAGTGATATACAGAAGTGGATGAGAACATCCAATACAACATTCAAGGGGTAAACAGAAAAGCTCACATATTAAAAGGCCTCATCTAATGAGGTTAAATGTGCATCAGAAGGAGGAAAATATAGAAGCAAAAATAAAAAAGCCTAGAGCTATTGTTAAAAGTAAAAAGCCAACTACCAAGAGATGAACTCCCACCAGCAGGAAGACCAACAAGCCCAACTGCTCCTGCTTATATCCCTCCTTAGCTAGTGGTTCCTCCTGGACCAAACTCAGAGCAATTCAAAAAGGCACTGGGAGTCTAGCTGGCAAGGTTGGAGATTATGACAAAGCCATGAAGAAATAATCCAAGATCTACATAAGACTCCTTTGAAGCTAGCATGAAGAGCTATCCAACAAGAGTCACATGTAGTAGGCCATTCATGCCTCGAGCCCTTCTATAGTAGGCCATGCATGCCTTAGAAAGCTTCATCGGAAGCCAAGCTATCAGAAAAATGAGGGCTTAACTTTGATACCTATTATAGCACTTCACTGAGAAACCTAAAGAGCTTCACAAGCATTATATAGACCAGTTGGGTCTAGTGTAAGAACCAAAGGATAATTGACTACCCCCAAATGATCTGAAAGGAAAGGAATTTCCACACCAATGGCTGAGGATCATGCTCAGAAAAGAAGCATGGTCCAGTTCGGATGAAGAGAAGTTTGAAGTGACAATACGACAGACTGAGTACTAAAGACTTTGACTAAGAATACCTTTCTAGAATAAAATTGCAACTCCCAGTCTGCAAAGCGAACTGAGAGTTGGGGCACTAGTGTTAGTAGTAAAATTTGGCACCGAGAAGTGGGCTGGAAAAAGCCTAGAAAGAGCAAGTCTATCAAAAGGAACAAACTCACTGCCACAGCTCACTCAAGAGAATCCAATTCGCTAAAGGCCAGAACTCGCTGATCGAACTAGTTCAAAGTTGTAAGCTAACGACATCCTCAGTGAACAAAGCTCAAGCTCACTAGGACATAACCTCACTCAGCTAAAAGTCCATTGAGGTGAAGCACAAAGATGACATACAATTTGCACCATCATTCTATAGGTACGATAGTCAGGTCCCATCCGTAGTAAACATTTGAAGAAGCCAATCTATAGTACCCTAGGCAGTCTTGTTTATTTAATATTTGATATAACAAATGTACAGTTAATTTAGTTCCATTTGTACTCCTACATACTTCTATAAATGGGAGGCTAGACATAGTAAAGAGGGAGCATGTAAAAGAGGCAAGAAGATACTAGCAGAAACTTCGTTGGAAGCCATAACAAAGTTCTATAAACATTCTTTTATACTAATAAAAATACCTCTGTGGACGTAGGGTTCGGTGCCATTCGGATTTAGTTGAACTACGTTAACCTCTTGTGCACTCCTTTCTTCTCCCTCTCCCTCTTGCCATTCAGCACCTCTTCACTACCTCAACAACCGGGAAATAGTTTGGGTCCCTGAAGAACCCCCTCCTTTGACCAGATTTGGGTCTGACCAAAATCTATCGTCAACAAGTTTTAACTAATTAAAATTATTACGTTAAACTATAGATTTAATTAAAGCACATTTAATTTATAGCATTAATCACTTTAGATATTTAATGTGTATTATTAAAGTATTTATTTATTAACAAAATCTAAAAGTGTCATGTTTTTTATTAAACCTAATTTAAATTATTTGAGACTTTTCTAGTGTTAATTTCACTTAAGCTAATTACCCTTTTTTTTACACAACTAAATCTCCATTACATAATTGTTTTTTTCATTTTTAGTTTAATTCTCCTTAACCAATTGAGCCCTAGCCCTAATTTCCCTTTCACACTCTCTACCTTAGTTCAAGTAGAGAACACTAGAAATCCCAATAGCTCTGCTCATTTCTTCCACTACTGTTAATCATCATGTAAGGCTACCATCGATTGTGACAAATATTACCCAATTTGCTTGACCCCTATTCCTTCCTTAGTTTTGAGCCCATCATTCTTAGAGTTCCCCTTTCTTTTTTTACATTTAGGCTTAATCCAAGCCTTTATTGTCCCTCATCACCCATTAGCAGCAAAGATGTCTGCCAGTCTCCTCCAATCATTAACTATCATTGGATAGTTACCACCACCTAATAAGCAGTCATTGTTACTATTTGTCTTCCATTAGTTTGGCCTCTCATGAGCAAGTAGCAAGTCAAAAATTCTAGCTAGTAGCTCGGTAAATTACAATCCTTCCTCATTGGAGTTGTTGCCATTTGCTACATGTTGCTATAGATATTGCTATGAGCCCACAAGCTACTGGGTTCCTTACTAGCTAAATCAAACAATAGAGCTAGGAAGAAACCAAACCTTTGTGGATTTAGCTAAACTAAGGTATTTTTTTGACACATTTTAAGTTTAAGATGTCACTCTTAAGTAATTAGGAATAACTTAGATTGATTTGTGAAATTTGAGTATAAATGGTGTTTAGGGCAAAATCATTTACTACTATTTGAGAAAATTAAAAGTGCTTGAGGTTAATTTAAGTAATTCTAAAGTCATGTAATGCTATTTTTACTGTTATGGAATGCTAGATTAGGTTAGAAACCTTTGTGAAGGAGAATGATGATTATGGCTGTCATGATTAGGCTGGTTTTGCCCAACCATCTCTAAGAATAATTAGAAGTGATTTTTAACTCATTTGTATGTATTTCAGTTGTACAAAAAGTGATAAGAAAGTGGTTAAAAAACTAATGTGTAAAATTCGTGGTCAAGAAACCAACCTAGTTTAAGTAAAGGCTATAACTAATTGAATAATTTCAAGTGGTTTTAAATTACCAAAGTGAGAATGTTATAGGTAAAAATTGAAATGAGGGAATTTTGGAATAATTTGGGGAAGTATATAAGGGACTAGTACTTAGTTTATAACCATAAGTCTCTCACAGAATTAGATACTTCTAGTTAATTTTACTTAGTTTCAATACTATTTGAATAAAAGAATATTGATTATATAAAAAATAGGCTCTAATGGAACCCAAGAATTTTGCAACTCTATATCAAAGACGAGATGAGATGTCAATAAGGATGAACAAGTTCAAGTGGCATTGTACCTTACCAAGCTTATGGCATCCAAGGCTATGAGTGGATAATTTACCCTTCCTTTTTTCCTATTTTATGCAAAAAGTAAAGTTACTTATGATTTTAAAACTTAAACCTTTTGATATATGATAACTGTAAATCATTTGTGATTTTCTTTAAATGTGTGCATTCATGGAAAAATGAAATTTATGCATCCAATGATACTCATATTATGTGTGTGTGTGTGTGCACGTGCGCGCTAGACATGGAACACTCATTTAATGATTAGATATTCAAACTCTTATTATGACCATTGAATCGAATTGCTAAAGTTCATATGTGAAATAATAGCAATGACTTATTTGCTATCTTCTTTATGTGTGAGTATTATTTATGAAAAGAAAGCATGACTACCTATTTTGTGAGAAGTTAAGAAAATTGAATCCTCGGAGACTTTCCCAAGAAATCCCTAAGTACACTTGGAATTTCAAATTATGGCCATATTACATGTTTAAAGGGATAATAGGTGGTTTATATATTTGGAGTGATAAGGTGAATGATGGAAAATTGGTATTACAAGGAAGGTTGACTTTGGGAACTCTACTTTGGATCCTATTATTATATTGAAACCATTTGAATATTTCATGTTATATATAAGTTAATAAATATATATACCTATTTTCATTTATCATGATTTGTCTAAAATCTTAAATCTTAGTTTTAAGTACTTAACTTCTTATGCTACATGAGTATTGTTAAAGCCCTTTTTTTATCTTACTTTTATTTACCATAAGTTATCTAAAAGTACAAGATGTGGCTTATGTGTGGTTTTGGGAATAAAAGTTTTGTTACATAAAGATATCATCTTTAACTTAGTTTCTAGTTTCATTTACAATATTTATTTGAATTGAAATCTTATGACATTCCTTAAAACTTACTTCTTAAATTTTATGAAACATATTGACGATTGTAGAGACTGGCAAAGATAAAATTGAACTACCTAAACTTATAGCTAGGGTGAGTCGAGGTTGAGCCTCAGAGTTTGGTGATTTATTTTAATGTGTTTATAGTAGAAAATAAGGATTAGGTTGGATATTAACTAATCAAATATAAGAATTAAACTAACAGTGATAGCATAAGCAATCAGAAGCGAAGAAAAAGGGAAATTCAATGAAGAAAAAGCTTAATCCAGTGGACTCTTGCATTTAATTCTGTGACTAATCATTGATTCTAACATTTCATTCCCTCATTGACCACATAGTTAAGAATAATTAAGCCCCACACCTAATTAATTCTTGTTAATTTCTCCCTAAATAACAACCAAGCCTAGCCCCTAATTAACTTTTATTACTAAATCAGTTGAAGCCCAGCACCTCAACCAATTTACCATTAGCATTAAGATCTGAAAATATTAAGACTAATTAATCAATTTATCCCATTAGCAAATCAAATAATTATCCCCTATTCTTTAAGGAAATTAACTTACCCTAATAGCAATTTAAAACCCCTATTGCTAATTGAACCAAACAGTCACAAATTATAAAATTGCTTATGGAAAATTTAGCTAAAAATAAATTATAATAAATAATTAATTAATGGGTCCTATTAACTAATTATCTAGAGCAATTATTAGTGTTAAATCAAAGAATCAAGAAAATCAGATTGGGAGTAGATTGAAAATAAAAGCAAGTTTCACAATCAATAAGAGGATTGATGCAGCATTTCCCTTAGATTGAAATAGGAGTTTAGTTACATATTAATGTAAAAATAAAAGCAAATATAAAAAAGAAGCAAAACCTAATTATGGCTGGAGTTTTCACCCTAGTAGAGCTCCTCCTCTTCACACAAGTAGAGAAAAATGAAAATGATTTAAAAGTTAACACAATTATGGCTCAGCTAAACTTTTATAGGGGGCTCACTGCACTAACTCTACTTGGGTTGTAGACTAGGGTTGGAAAGAGGCTTAATTGGACATGGGTCCTATCATATGAAATGTACCTTTGTTTCTTAAGAGTCTAATGGCCTTAACCTTTCATAAAAATTCAATTCCTAACTTAAGTTGTGGGCCAAAGATCATAATAGCTTTTAAGAGTAATCCAACCCATAATAAAATTTAGCATTTAAATCCATAGCCTTATAACTAATTGAAAATGGCATAATTTAACCTTAAAACTTTTATGAAAGTTGTGGGAATGGATTTTAGCTATCTTATGGGTTTAGGTTTGCATTAAAATATGGAATGGACCTCCACTTATAATGAAAATATTGAAACTGGTTCTGGTTCATAGAACAACACTTTGTTTCAACTTCTGGGCTTTCTTTAACCTCTATAATGAATGAACTGGGCTTGAGACTCTCCATGATATTTTTATATCTTTCTCTTAGATCTCTGAAAATATAAAAATACCTAAAACAAAGTTTAAAACTTAAGATATACCTAAAAACCTAAAATAGTATGAAATAGTGTTAATTTACCTAATTAGTTCAATTAAGCACAAAAACTTGTTAAACTACAAAATCAATTACAAGTTAAGCATATAAACATGAAAAAATTTAAGTATAGAAAGAATATAAAATATGTATAAATTGTATTCATCAAATATCTTGGAACTTATGTAAAAACTATGAAAAGTGAGTGTTCATATGGTTAACGGTAGAACTTAATTTGTAAAGCAATTTTGATAACTGAATACATATACTAATTTTATTGGAATGTATATGTTTAATTATTCGTAGTTTCTAGAAATTATTCACTCATTAAGTTTCAATAAAACTCACTAATTTTCTATCTTAAAAATGTTTTGTTTTTCAAATATAAACCTTAACCGTTTCTTCAATCCAAAAAAAAAATTATTAATTCTAATCCAGCTATTCAGTTTGACAAGCCAAGCCAAAAATTGAAGACAAAACTTGGAAAATGTTTTTGGTAGTTTTTGTATAGGTTGTTTTTGCATATAGTTATGTACAATTATTGTATTTTGTGTCATGTGACTGGTTGTTGTTAAATGTAGGTTGTACTGAAAGCATGTGACTCTGGCAAATATCCGAAAAACAAAGGAAACTCTGTTAGATTTTTATAAAAATCTTGTTTATGAAATGGTATATAAATACAATTTTTTTAGAAAACTTAAGTTATTGCTTTCTTTTAAGCTTTTATTAGATGTTTGATATGAATTTTTGGTTTAGACAAAGCTTTTAAATTCCTATCATGTGCATTGTGGTCTATGTGTAAGGCTTGTAAGAAAGCACCACTAGATGCTTTCCTATGAAGTTCGTGCTTGCAAGTTGGGGATTGACAAATCCTTTTGGTAAGGTTCTACACCTTTGCAGCACATCTTTTAGTTCATAAAATTGAAGGGTCTAAAACCCTTCTTCCTTTACTACATATTTCAGTGCCTCTATCTTTTGAGATGCCTTACCTAGCTTCTAGCAAGTTAATGATATTGCATATTTTCTCCTGGGTAGTAGTGAAATCATCCATTGACCTAGTAGCTAGGTTGCACATCATACAAAAACTTTGGATTAAGGCTCCAAAATGAAGTTTACACAGCCAATCACTTTTCACCTCTACTATAATTGCATTTGAGTCAAGCATTTTAGCTTTCTTTGTGCACCTCTTCAATATGCATGTCTTAGGCAACTCCTGCATATTCTCTTGCACCATGACACAAATAATGTGTTTGCAGGGGAAGCCAAATGACTCTAACTATCCACGTAAACACTTGAACTTGTTTACAAACTTATAGAACCAAACTTTAGAAATATGTTTAGGGTTGCAATATATTTTAACAATAAAATTCGATTAGTAGTTTTTTGGTCTCTTTCAAACACATAGCAAGTTCTAGTTGCAACAACTTGTTTATGAGATACTCAGAATGCCTCTTTTGTGTATATAAATGCATCATTTTTCTCAATTGACCTAAAAGTGGTTGTCAACACAATTTCATTGTGCAATGACTTGTAATCAGCATTGACTTCATTATATCTTGATTAGTTGAGTGCACACTAAAAGTGGTGTAAAAACTCAACCAAACTAAAGCTTCATTCGATGAAATTCTTACGGTTTGTTTATTATAATGATGGGATAATTAATTATAAACATAACTAATTATTAATAATTGATTATATAAAATTCATTTCATGTTTAGTAATATCTTTTGATAATTAATTATATATAATCTATTCTTGTTTGGATGATGTATAGAAAAATCACTTTTTAGCACTAAATTACTAAAAAAGACAAGAAAGAAAGAGAAAGAAAAATGAGCTTTTGTTATTATTATTAGAGTAAGGACAATGGAGACAAGAGAAAAGAAAAGTGAGGTTAATATGGGTATAAATCTTAATGTTTCTCTTCATGTAAGCCATATTAAAATAAAAGCTACTCAAAGTAGCTTTTTTGTTTAATTGGGATTATTACCTATAATTGATTATTAAAATATTCTAAAAATACAATTAAACATCTCTAAAAAGTATTATAATCAATTATTTGACTTATAATTGATTATTGAATTCAAATCACTACACCAAATAAACACTTAATCAATGAATTCATCCCCTCACAACAAGATGTCATTGAAGCCCAGCGAAGAACTTACCCTAAAAATATGCTAAAGCACACTTACT
The DNA here is from genome assembly GCA_026873985.1 of Saraca asoca. Classification (NCBI taxonomy): domain Eukaryota; kingdom Viridiplantae; phylum Streptophyta; class Magnoliopsida; order Fabales; family Fabaceae; genus Saraca; species Saraca asoca. The sequence goes on along the minus strand of JANHAO010000671.1, from coordinate 16,185 downwards.
TTTCTTTTGATAAATTTTCTGGACCAATTTATTGCCTTTTAAACCAAACTTGCTCACCATTATTCTTCACTCACACTCAAACTCCTCAATGCCAAAATTCCCATGCATATAACATTGAACTTAATAGTAAAATCAAGATTGCCAATGTTGCTTTAAGCATTACTTTGGAGGTACCAAGCATATAGCCTATAAGTAGCCTTAAGGAATACATGCTTAATGGCCTTCCTCGTTGCCTTGTCAGTATCTATTACAATTGAGATAAGCTTCTTATTGTTCATTAGTTTAACAAATACATCAAGCACCCATATAAGTTTCCTCCTTCTCATCAACTATGAATGCACAATCAAACACAACAGTTTGCTTGTGATAGTTGACACCAGAAAAAATGATAAATGGGAGGTTATACTTACTAATCTTTTATGTAATGTTAAAGGCTAGCAAATCTCTAAAACATTGAAAATTAGGCCTTGAAATCACATCAGCTCAAATGAGATACTCTAACTAACCCTCATCATCATCCTTATGCCTCATAAAAAATAGTGCATCATTATCTACCATACCTATGAGGTAATTCATTACAGCCATCACATCACCACCCATTGTCATAACTTTCCAAACTCTACATATGTAATTGTATATGTCCTTACTGTGGAATCATGCATTCTCACACCTACCAGAGTGTCTTGCAATATACCCCCATTATGTGACATGGCTTTATACTAAGAGAAACTATGCTACTAAGCAGTGTTTTATCTGGTTCAAGTCTTGTACAATCTAAGTAACTAAGTATGTTTGTGACTAACCAATTCATGTCTGTGTTCCTTAACAAATTAATGAACATACTATTTCTTTGTTAATTTATTAAGCTAAACATATAACATAACCTTGCAATCACATTAGGTGATAGCCCTATGCTCCCTTTTTCATTCTGTCTCTTATGTGTATTTCTTATCCCTCAGGCTCTGGCAACTGCAAATATGTTTCCTCTAAATCATCTAATGCTTCTTATTCCAACCTATGTCAACTAATCATACATAAAATTTTTTCACAAATGCATACTTATGGTAGAAGCTCTGTGCATTGCACTTACTATTGAATTCTAAGCCAATTATGTCTTCCTTGCATAAATTGAACAAAATTTTGCCTCGCACAATTTCTTTAACTTTGTCATTTTCATGTTTAGCCTCATGGGTTTCATTATGTTCATCATAATTTTCCTCACTAATTAAGTTTTTCCTATCACCAACCAAACTGTGTAACCTTAAGTTCTCAAATTTCCCATAAGAAGCCATTAATACCTAAACTTATTTCTACGAATGACAATTCAAGCAAACTTCCTACTTCCTACCACAAAAAATCAATGGTTGTACAAGGATTGGAATTTACCAAAAATGTTACTTACCAAACATGTTACTTAAGTGTACACCAAGATGCTCTGGAACACCAGATCTATAAAACCCAAATGATGTGAGGTCTAGTGGAAACCATTACATCCATAAGCCAACTGCAACAATGAAATCCACAAATCTTAAGAAGTGAAAATTTTCCAAGAACAAAATCGATGTATCTTGAGCATAACAAAATATTTTGTCCTTGAAATTTTTTTTGCAATAAATTTGTATTTTTTAACTCGACTTTGCAATCTACAATAAAAACCTTTCTTTTCAAACAACAATATGACCCCTCAAAATATACTAAATAAAAAAGCCGACCTAAGTCAAAACATTGCTTCTCTAGCTAAAATGACCTCATTATGGCCTTATCTTGAGTACAAACAATTATTATTCATTCCCATAAAAGGTTGAAAGAACACTTGTGAAACAAAAATGACCTACTACCGGTGCCATGTGTCATACTATTATTGGATAATCAATCTATGCCAAGCATGAATGGACTTTTATGTAAAGGCACTGAAGAACTCACATTATAATTATAAATTCTTTTAAGATAAAAAAAATTCAAAGGCTTACCAAGATATAATAATGAAACTAAAATACTAAAAACAATGCTAGAAAATTATTTAAATATTTGCTATAGGTAATTCTAACAAGAATTTTATAAGCATGATAAGTTTAAAATTAGAAAAATTACACTTTAACTACCCAAGATTTCACCCTTTTTCACTTAACCTACCTATATTTTTAGGTGTTAGAATTCACCCATTTGTGGTTTCAATGTTAGCACTTTGTCTATCAAATTTTTTTTTCATCCAAAATATAAGGGAAAAAAAATGCACAACGCATGTGCTTCATATTACCCTAATTTTTCTAAAATTAAACTTAATTTGAAACTAAATTTTAGAAATAATTCAAAAAAAAAAAAACCTTAGTGGCAGAGTACCATCCTACTTGGAGTTGAGGAATAGAAAAGATGCTTGAATCCATTTTAGTGCACACTGTGAACAATAATGGTAACTTTAAAACTCATACAAAACCACACCTTCAGTATTCAACAACATAAATAAACAAATCCATATATTTTTACTTCAAATAATTATTTCTTACAAAGTAAAAAAAAACTGACCTTTGATGATTCTTGATGCGAACATAGAGCGTAATGAAGAGAAGAGTCAACAATATCTTTGACATCCTGAATGCAAAGTCTCTAAACAACAGAGCAGTACTAATCTTCACAGTATGTATGTTATGGGCATTTTATGGTATGAGGCAATAAAGGCCCAATGGACCAAATCAGGACAAAAGTGTGGCCTAACCCAGAACGAGATCCCTAAAGCTGGGTGACAAATCGTGCAATGCGAGCTCAAAGTCTTTAGCAGAGTAAGTCCGTAGTGAGTTTTTTCCAGCGCAATTGGAAATAACTAATGTCTAACAATTAGTTTGGGTACACTATGAACTTGCAAATCAGCCTCCAAAGTCCAATAATGATTTTTCCCACATTTATTACTTGACATCTAGCATTTATTGCCTAATGCAGATGTAATCATAGTTTTACAATAATAAACTACAATTTGTAACCTTCCCTCCTCCTATAAATAAGAGGGGAGTCCATTGTAACAAAGATATAGAAAAATACATGCAGAAACCTTACTGAAATAGAGATAGAATTATAAGTGTTGTAACTCTGTAACAACCAAACAGAGAAATAATCTCATAAAGTAAATACAATCATCGTGGCGTAGGGACCATACTGGCTTTAATCAAACCATGATAGAACTCTGTGTGTTCATTCTTACTTTTCTTCTTCTTGCTTATCTTTCAACATCTCCACATTGTACATAGCAATTTGGATTGTAGAATCCTTAGTTGACCGATTACCAGAATCAATCATCAATATTTTGGCATGCTTAGTGGGACCAGACTGCTATTCCATTATTTCATCAACCAACCATGATAACAAGAGGAAGAACAACTAAGAGCTTTGATGTTGCTGCAAATCATCTGGGTGGCCATCAAGAACAACAACGGAACTTGTTAGAAGAAGGGAGTCTAGTCTTGGCGAGTGCTTCTTCTACTCCCCCAGGAATTGACGGTGTGCAGGCGTTGCACTAACGCCAGGAGGCACTCAAAAACATGGTTAGAAAACTGGTTGATGCTGTTACAACATTAACTCAAGTGCACACCCACAGAGTCCAAAGATAATTTGAAGTTGCAGCAGTAGGAAGAGTAGACAATGAGCCACAAGGGGTGGTGCCGGTTCAAAGAGAGAAGTCGACAGGAGAAGAACGCTGACATGCAAACTTAATTCACTCCTTCAGTTCGTAATCTGAAGTACGAAACTACCGAGATTGTGATTGCGATAGGAATAGATGACCTAGAAACTCACATCACACTGAAGGCTCAAATGCAGCCCATGATAATGCCAAAAGCTATCGATCTGAAACATAAAATTCAGTGGTAGAGGAGTTATTGAAGAGGGTCCAATGACTAGAGAAACACCCCTCAGCTTAGGATCAATCAGGCCACTATAAAGAAAGGACCCCCATTCTTTAGAGAGATCGAGACGGAACCCCTTCCTCACTGGTTCAAAGTCCTTGCAATTCCATCATATGATGGGAAAGGTGACCCTTACAACCATTTAGATGCCTTCAATATCTAGATGGATCTCCAAACAACCAATCCCCTAGTTAAATGCCATATTTTTCTAGCTACTCTCAGAGATGTGCCCAGGGCATGCTTCAAAAACCTTCTAGCTCACAGCATTAGAAGCTGGGAAGACTACCAAAAGAAATTTATTGACCAATATAGGGCTCTGAGGAGACAGCTCACACCATCTTATCACCTTACCATAATTTTTTAGTAGAGAGATGAGACGTTGAAGGATTATATCACCAGGCTCTATAGCGAGGTGAATAATGTAGATAACCCTTCAGATGATAGCATTCTGACAGCTATCTTAGTAGGTCTTCGAAAAGATGGAAAATTTTACAAGAGTATTTATAAATCCCGGTGAAAGACCTAGGAGAATTTTATGAGTGAACCACAAAAGATGTCAGCATTGAAATCCAACCCACCAAGAAAGCAAGGAGGGAGCAATCTGGCCTTCTAGGTCACTACGATAATTATAGCATCTTGTCTAACACCCCAGACAAGATATTTGCCATGGAGAAGAACTGAGAGAATTTTAGGCATCCTAGGCCCCTAAAAACCCCGCACAAGAACAAAGATGCCAACAAGTTTTATGCTTACCACAACGATATCGGGCACAACACTTCTGATTGTAGGTCGATTAAAGATGCGATTAAAGGCTTACTTAGAAAAGGATGTTTAAGAGACTATGTGGTGTGACCTGTGAGGGAGTGATCCCAGCGGTCCTAATCATCAACTCAACCATCCCAGTAGGTCGAATAAGAGCAACCAGCTATAGTAAGAATCATTTACACCATCCATAGGGGACCGCACATTGCAGGAACTTTGCGCGGTTCACACGAACATTATGTGAGAAGTGCAAATTATATCTTGTCCATGGATTGTGAGCCAGAAAGACTCGCTAAATGAACCAAGACCATTTCTGAATGCATCATTTTTATGGATAATGATGAATGGGGAATCCAATCACCCCATAATGACACTCTTGTCATACGGGCAAAGGTTAGCAACACTGAGGTATGAAGAATCATGCTAGACATGGGGAGCTCAGTGAGCGCAATGTACAAGAGATGTTACGAATAAATGGGGTTGAATGAAAGCCACTTGAAGCCTTCACCCAAAGTTATTTTTGGCTTCACTGGAGATGATATCGTCCCAGTAGGATAAGTTAGACTTCCTCTCATTCTAGGGGACCAAGATCGTCAAGCCATAATTTTAGCTGATTTCTTAGTCGTTGATTACCTTTAGCCTACAACATAGTATTGGGGCGGCCTGCAATAAACAACTTAGACTTGGTCATCTCTACTAGAATGTTAAGGATATGATTCCCAACTCCTAATGGAGTCAGGTGTGTGTGAGAAGAGCAATACACTGCATGGTAATGTAACGAAGACGCCATTAAAATTGGGGAGAAAGGGAAAAGAGTTGATGTGGTCACCAATGAGAAACACCGAGCTCCAAGCATCAGAGGAGTAAGTCACGATCTTGAGCCCCACGATCTGGATGTAGAGAGGGAAACAGGACCCATTGAAAAGCTCAAAGAGGTATAGGTCAGTGAAGTAGATAGCCAAAGATGCCTTAAACTATGGAAGAGCTTGCCCCATAAGGTGAAAACCCAGCTGGCCAACTTTCTAAAAGTGAATCTAGACATCTTTGCATAAAATCATGAAGATATGGTGGGGATTGACCCCAAGACTATGTCTCACAAGTTGAATATAGATCCCCTCCATAAACCAATTTGCTAAAAAAGAAGACCACTAATTTTGGAATGATTTACAGCTCTCAAGGAGGAAGTAGAAAGGCTCTTAGGGAACAAATTCATCTGGGAAGCCCACTACCTAACCTGGTTAGCAAATCTTGTCCTGATGAAAAAGAAAAATGGGAAGTGGAGGACATGCATAAACTTCATCGATCTTAACAAAGCTTGTCCAAAGGACAGTTTCCCATTACCCAAAATTGATCAGCTCATCGATGTAATAGGCGGACATCAACTCCTCAACTTTATGGATGCTTATTCAGGGTACAATCAGATACTCATGGAGCCCCAAGATGAAGAACACACCTCATTCATTATCGATTGTGGGCTTTATTGTTACAAGGTGATGCCCTTTAGGCTAAAGAATGAGGAAGCCACCTATCAACAGCTGGTCAACAAAATGTTTAAAGAATAGACTGGGAGGAATATGGAAGTCTATGTTGATGATATGCTTGTAAAGTCCAAACAACTCATAAAACCTGCAAGGGACTTAGAGGAAATGTTTCATATTCTAAGGAGGTACTAGATGAAGTTGAATCTATTGAAGTGTGCATTCAAAGTGTCTTCAAGAAAATTCCTCAGGTTTATGGTGAATAGTAGGGGGATTGAAGCAAACCTAGAGAAAATCAAGGCACTCATCGACATGAGGTCCCTAACTAGGGTTAAAGACGTACAAAGTCTAACTGGCCGAGTAGCTACACTTGGCTAATTTATCTCCAAGGCAACTGATAAATGCAAACCATTCTTTGACATCATAAGGAAGGCTAAGCACTTCGAATGGACTAAAGAGTGCGAAACTACCTTTCAACATCTAAAGGAGTACCTAGGCCAAGCTCCCCTATTATCCAAGCCATAGGAAGATGAGAACCTAATTCTCTACTTGGGAGTGTCCCAGCATGTTGTCAATGTAGCCCTTGTTTGGGATGAAAGTAGGACCCAACTCTCTATGTATTATGTAAGTAAAAGGCTGGCTAATGTGGAAGAGAACTACACGCCAATAGAGAAGCTCACCTATTGTCTCGTGATCACTTCCAGGCGTATATCATTGAAATGCTCACTCAATACCCACTGAGGCAAACATTACAAAAGACAGACATCTTGGGCCATCTGCTTAAATAGGCTATCAAACTTGCTCAATTTGACATTCAATACAAGCCAAGGTCGGCAATCAAGGGGCAGGCACTAGTAGACTTCATTATAGAATTCACTGGACTTATGGAGGATGAAGTGGGGACTCCGAAAAGACTATGGTGGGAACTTTTTATAGATGAGCCCTCTTACGAGCAAAAAGTGGGGGCAAGAGTATTATTAATCAACCCAGAAGGACACAAAATCCTCTGTGTGCTACAATTCAAATTCAAAGCCACCAATAATGAGGTAGAATATGAGGCGTTACTCACAGGACTTCATTTAGCAAGAGAGGTACGAGCTAAGAACCTCAGGATCTTTAGTAATTCTTAACCTATCGTCTATCACATAAAGGTTGAGTACCAGGCAAAGGGATCAAAAATGGCTGCTTACCTCCGAAAAGTTTGGGATTACTTAATAATTTCCAAAAATACGAGATCAGTGAAGTCCCACGAGCTCAAAATGCACATGCAAATGCATTAGCTCACTTAGCCACAACTAAGGAAGTGGATTTCTTAGGTATAATCCCGATGGAAACTTTCCCATCACTGAGCATCGAGCAAAAAAATATCCTGACAACAACTGTTATAGCCCGAGACTCATGGATAACCCCAATCTTGAATATCTATGAGATGGCAAGCTCCTAAAAAATAAGTTAGAAGCATGCCAAATGCGAGCTCGAGCTGCTAGGTACTATATTATCGATAACATGCTTTATAGAAAGGGCTTTTTAGCTCCGCTTCTCAGATGTATCGATGGTCCTAACTGTGACATCCTCCTTAAAGATATCCACACTGGGCACTATGGGAACCATGCTAGAGGCTATCTCTAGGTCAAAAAGCAGTCTGGCAAGGTTTCTTCTAGCCAACTATGAAGAAGGATGCAATCAGCCTTGTTAAATGATGTGATAAGTATCAAAGGTTCTCCAAAGTTCCCTAAGCTCCTCCAGCTAGCCTTCAACAAATGGTTAACCCTTGGCCCTTTACGATATGGGGCATTGATCTAATCAGACCTCTCCCAATAGGTCATGGCAATTGCAAGCATGCGGTGGTCACCATCGACTATTTTACTAAGTGGGTTGAAGTGAAGGAGTTAGCTAAAATCTCCCTCAAAGATTGAGAAATTTGTGTGGAGCAATATCATCTACTAGTTCAGAGTTCCTCAATAGATCATTATGGATAACGAGACTTAATTCACCAGTGAGCAATTCATCAATTTCTGTAGTAATCTCAGGATTAAGAAGAGCTTCTCAGCAATAGATCATCCTCAAGCTAATGGACAAGTCAAAGCTGTAAATAAAATCATCAAACAAATCCTAAAAGCAAAATTGGAAGCCAAGAAGGGAGCATGGGTGGACGAACTGTCGAAGGTACTGTGGGCCCATCTAACCATAGCTCGCAACATAACAAGAGAGACCTTTTTCTTAATGGTTTACAGATCTAAAGCGATGATACGAATGGAGTATAAAGTGACCTCTCACCAGAGAGTAACTTTCAATCTAGAGGAAAATGATCAGTTGCTTGCTACAAGTCTTAACCTCATTAAGGAGCTAAGAGACACAGCCAACCTCAGAATCGTAACTTACTAAGAGTGGATTGCAAGATATTACAACAAAAGGGTCCAAGCACGAAGCTATAGAGTGGGTTACCTCACATTGTGACTTATCCTACTTGGAGCTTGCAAGTCCAATGAAGGTACCTTAGGGCCAAATTGGGAAGGTCCATACATAATAAAGAAGAACTTAGGCAATAGATCATATCGCTTAGCTAGCATGGATGGAGCTAAATTCTATCAAGCATGGAATGCCGAGCATCTCTATCTATATTATCAATAAGATCAAACCTAGCTTCACAATTCTGTATTATTGTTTAAACTTGAATAAAGAGGTCCAAAATACTTTCTGAATTATGTTTACTAAAAGATCCCCTAATGCACTTCTTGCTAATTCGTATTGAGAACTATAAGATCTATCCAGAATAACAAGCTGCAATCTAATAATTTCTATGTTCGGCCCATCGAGTACTTAGTACAATGTAGTAAATTAACCAATGAATTGCTAATCAAGCATCCAAGACATTCAAATATCAAAAGAACTTTAAATTAGTTAGTGCATGCAGCAAAGACAAACGAAGATAAACAGATTACATGGAAATTTATAAAGGTGTTTCAACTACATTCAAATTGTCCAAAAGTGTATGAAACAAAAGCAAGATTAATGCATGAAAAAGTAATTCAAGAGGAAGCTAGAGGACCAGATGGGTCTTGAGAGCTAAGGAGTTAGTAGTAGGCTCAATCAAATTATCCATCACTTGCTCCCCAGATCTTGCTAAGGCCGCTCCTTATGTTGGCAAGCTATTTTCAACCTAGTCGTTATCTCAAGCAGGAAGATCATCAGCCATTTCAGCACCGCGAACCGAATCTGCCTCTGCATCCTTAACAAAGCCTTGAATTATTGCCTTGAATTCTCCACCAAAGAATAAGAAATCAAAGTTAGGATGCTTCTGCCATAGGGTGTACATGAAACCATCTGTAGTTTCAGAGATTGTAGTTTCCTCAGCACAAGCCATCATGGCTAACGCTTCTTCTTTGACCTTGGAGATCTACTCCTCAGCTTAGGCAACCTTTTTAGTAGCTCACTTCACCTTCTTTTTAGCTCGCACCGCCCTTTCCTCAGCATGAGCTACCCTCTCAGGAGTAGCCTCTAACTGCCTCTCGTAGACTTCAGTTCCCTTCGCCAAAATGGCCATCTCCTCCCTCTTCTACCTCAACTCATCAACAACCCTCTAGAGTCCCAAGGATAAGCTAGCAATCTCGCAAGCCAAGGTTTCTTTAACCTCCTTCCTTACAGCCTCAACACTTTCCAATCTCCTCCTTAGCTCAGCCGCTTCTCTGATTGCTAGAGCTAGGTCATCCTCGAGCTTACCTCGCTCTACCTCCCAGCTTAGGATCTCGTCTCTCAGCTTTATCATCTCTAGAGCACCCTTTGAAAAAGGCTGTAAGAAGTTAGGATGTGTGCAAAAAAAATTGTAATATCGACTAGGAGGCAGTGATAAGTCAGTATGCCTACCAAGATGCTACCTCACGTCCCCTTGTCCTCTAGAGACCTCGTATAGTAACCCAAGATCCAATCCTCATTCTTGTCCATAACGCTATAAAATGCCAAAGTCTTGGGTCTAAGGCCTTCGGAAACATCCTCCAAAACGTCCTCAGATTCTTCCCCTAGATCGGCGACAACCCCCTTTCCTTTGTTAGTTCTTTGTCTTTTAGGGAGAGGCTCAACCAGAACTTCTTCACTATGACCAGGGGACCTCGATACTCCCCCTCAACTTCAAGAGGCCTCAGTTGTGAAACAGGGACTGGGGCAAGCAAAGTTTCCTATACAATCACTAAGGAGGAAGGAAAGTCACTAGGGACAAAAGTTAGAGCACCAATGGGGAGGAAGGTTGACCGGCCTAAGTAGAAGTTAGAGTAGTAGTGGCAAAGGAGGAAGGAAACCCTATGCAAATGGAAGTTGAGGCACTAGCAGAGGAGGAGGAATGACCAGCTTGAGTAGAGGCAGGAGCAGCAGAATGCTTTGACCTTGCTGAAATAGGAGGCATGATGAGGTTACTCTCCCCATACCACTCTGATCCTTAAAGTCCACTGAAGTGACCTCCCTGACCCCTCATTCTCTGATGTCTGACGAGCTATTAAGAAGCTCGGTGCCAAGAATAGGAGAAAGTTCGTACATTCACAAAATCTCTTCATCAAATCCCAGATCATTTTGGAAGTCTTCAAAAGTAGTAAACTAATCAAGCATTATGGCATCCTCCTCCCTTAACTCTGGCCTATCCTTCCCAACTCCCCTTGCAAAAAGCACAATAGAGATTAGCTCACAATAAGGCAAAAATGAAATTAACCCATATGCACTCAGCTCACTCACCAGAATTCAAGACAAAAGTAAAATTTTGAAGACAATGCAAGGATAGGCAGGAAACATAAAATCAGCGGGTCTTATAGCACCCTGCATTAGATTTCCCCTTAGCATCCCCTTGAGGTAGGATTTTCTTATATTTAGATGGACAGGCTGAAAGATAATAAATGTCTTCTCGCTATCCAATACTCTTGATACTATAGAGATGGCTAAAAACCCTGGCCGAAAGGGGAGGAAGACCATTTCTTAAATAAAGGATAGCTAAAGAAATCAAACTCGAATAGGCATTCAAAGTCAGCTGGATAGGAGAAAGTCTTAGCTCATTCAAAAAAATTGATTATGAAAGGAGCAAATGGGAGCCTAGATCCAGCACCAAGGTATTGGATACTAATCGCTATAAATTTCTCAGGAGGGTGAGCAGCATGGTCACTATGGGAGGCAGCACGCAACATTCCTTCAGAAAAAAAATATGCTTTAGCTATCCCTCCAAGCTCCCTCAGCTTGACTGCCGAGGGGTGGCAAATGTAAGGGGAATGAGTTGCAGACTCCTCGTGCCTAGAGCTAGCTTTAAACTCACTAGCGACCTTGCCACTCTAAGAGGTTGTGCCCCTAATGACATGAAGTGTTTCCCTGCTATCTTCAGATTGAATTTCTTTACTAACTATTAAGTGGTAGCGACGTCTACGAGGCAGAAACATCTACACAAAAAGAAGAAAAAGAGGAAATGATCAAGTCACTAGATGCAGACTGATCTTTAACCCTAAGCAATTTGTCCTAAGAAAAAGGTCACTACCACCTTAAACCATTTGGACCCAAAACTCAAGAGTACAAGAAGGATTTTGGCTACTTGACCAATGAGGCCCAAGAAACCAACTGAAAACTCTACCACCGCTAGAAACCTTAACATCTACTGACAAACAAACTAAATATGGCTAAAAAGGAAAGACACGAAGACTCAACTAGCCTTCAAGTTTTCAGCAATAACAAGTGTACTTGCAATAGTTTCAAAAACAAGCGAATCAGAGAAGGAAGCTTATCGTGCTAAGTGAAGGAGAAGTCCAAAATGCAAATGAAACTGACTCCTCATAGCCAGAACTTAGTCTAGTGACTCAAAAACCTGGAACAAGGCTAAAAGCAGAAGTCAGTAGCGAATGGTCACAAAACCCACAGAGAAAGTGTAAAAGAAGAGTTTGGGTATGGCAGACTCTAAATGACAGATGAAAGAAGGAAAGAGAGTTTCCAAACTTTTATTATGCATAGATCAACCGTCAGATCTTGAAACTTTTCGGATAACCTGCAATCCAATGGCTTAGTGTGTGTCAATATTTGAATCAAATACGTCAGCTAAGGACAGTGATCATTACATTGTCTATAGAAATCAAAGAGTCACATATGAAATGAGAGTCTTAAACTACCTATCAGACTGTAGGTCATGTTGGACAAACCACGATTCTAACCATCATGCAAACTAGCAACTCGCATCTCCCTTGTGACCTGATAATTCATAGCTTTCATGTGAACTAACAACTCGCATCTCCTTTGCAACCTGATAATTCACAACTTTCATGCTAACTAGCAACTCGCATCTCCCTTGTGACCTGATAATTCATAGCTTTCATGCAAACTAGCAACTTGTAGCTCCTTTACGACCTAATAATTTATAGCTTTCATGTGAATTGGTAACTCACAGCTCCCTTGCAACCTAATAAACCATAGCTCTCATGTAGAATGGCAATTCACAACTCTCATGCGACCTCTCACATCGCTATAGTGCATGTGCACCTAATCGCCCAATGTCAGCTCAAGCGCATCTAATTGCCCCTTGTGACCTCATGCTAATGTGAGCTTACCTAATCACCCACTACACATCTCACCTCGCTATAGTGCATGTGCTCTTAATCGCCCACTGTCAGCTCGAGCACATCTTATCACCTGTAAGCTCACTCAAATTAGAGCACAACTTAAGCGTTGTCAGACTTGTGTCATTATCTACTTATAGTTTTCTCATGAACTAAAAGCTTGCTACTGAGCAAATCATTTTGATGTTGAAGTCTATTATCAAATGATGTAGATTAATTTCACCAATTGAGCACTTAGTTCCATATTCGACAAAACATGACTTACAAAAGGCCATTTACCAAAAAGGCTTGAATGTTATCTTCTGCAACAATCAACAAATTAAATACACATTGATTTTTTAGAAAAAGGATAACTTTCATTACAAAGCCTCCTTCAACGAGGAAAATTTATACAAGATGATTCAGATTACAAAGACTAGAACAAGCCTACAACTACAATAAGCAAGAGAAACTGGCCTTTTAGGAGTCATAGCTAATGAACAGGCCAGATAGTTCCAGCCCCTCTCTCCTATCTTCCTCCGAAGCTAAGAGCTCGTCCCTTGGCTCTGTAACTCCTGAACGTTTGGAGAGATTAACCAGATTATCTCACCATGCAATGAAACCAAAGAACAAAGGTGAAGAGCTACTTTTTCAGCTTAACCATAAAGAGACAATAGAGGAAAGTAACAAAACTTCCTAGGATCCTCAAAGAGGAATTGCCCGTAAAAGCTTACCATAACAAAACTTCCTAAGATTCTTGAGGAGGAATTCTCGTAGTGAACTACGCACACTTTTCAAAATTTCACCAAAGATTCGCATCATCCTGAACATAGGGGACTCATTTGAGAGACTCATTAGGCTATTTTGCAATAAAAGAGAAATTTCTCACCTTATATAGACTGATCCGACCTTTCTAGAGAATCCAAAAAATGTCTAGTTGTCCTCAATTTGACTGCCCGAGAGGAAAACAAGGCCATTATGCCAACAACTGTAAAACATGCACAACAAAGAGATACGGCCAAGTACAGATAAAATGAAAGACTGAAACTTAACATGACCATATGATAGGATACAAACAAAGACTTTGATCAAATGGCACAGTAGATGAAGAATTTGGTGACACCATGGGTGGCGAACAGAAGGATCTCGCCAATGAGGAGTAACTCCCAGCTCGCAGAGCGAACTGAGATTTGGGGGACTAATGTTATGGGCATTTTATGGTCTAAGGCAATAAAGGCCCAATGGACCAGATTAGGACAAAAGTGTGGCCTAACCCAAAATGAGGTCGCTAAAGCTGAGTGATAGATCATGCGGTGCGAGCTCAGAGTCTTCAGTAGAGTAAGTCTACAGCGAGCTCCTCCTCGCACAATTGGAAATAGCTAATGTCTGACAATCAGTTTAGGTATGCTACCAACTTGCAAATTACCCTCCAAAGTCCAACAATGATTTGCCCCGTATTTATTACTTGACGTCTAGCATTTATTGCCTAATGCAGATGTAATCATAGTTTTACAACAATAAATTACAATTTGTAACCTTCTCTCCTCCTATAAATAGGAAGGGAGTACATTGTAACATAGATATAGAAAAACACATGCAGAAACCCTACTAAAATAGAGATAGAATTATAAGTGTTTTAACTTTATAAAAACCAAACAAAGAAATAATCTTAGAAACTAAATACAATCACCGTGGACGTAGGGGTCATACTGGCTTTAGCCAAATCACAATAAAATTCTATGTGTTCATTCTTGCTTTTCTTCTTCTTGCTCTCGTTATCTTTCAACATCTCCACGTTGTACATAGTAGTTTGGATTCCAGAACCCTTAGTTGAATGATTAACAAAATCGACTGTCAACATCGTACAACCTATCAAACTATAAAAATGCATTCTCTTTCATAGATGCTATTGTCTAATAGTCAATCTACTTTCTTTAACTTATGTGCTTGACCATTATGGTGGATAACGTTTACAGGGTAATCACTCAGATGCTGCCAAACTATTATTGTCATATTTGGAGGATTTCTCTAAAAAGGTGTGACAATAATTGGAGAAGTTGTATCTCCTCCATTGTCTTTTGTAGTCTTTTGTAGAAGATATAGTCTATAGACAAAAATAATTGATAATTTATAAACGAACACATTATCCATGAAAGCCTATATTCATAAGCGAACACATCATTAAAATATGTTTTTTAATATAGTTAAAAAGTTAAGAATGCAATTATAATTAATTTTTTTTGTTGAATACCTTATTAATAGCAATTTCTCTTGAATTAAGAGAACTATTATAAATACGGGAAGAAACTTCATCAATAGATTTCTAAATAAAAAATTATAATATGCTTAACCAATTTTGGTCAATCTCATTTATACATTACAATTCAACTTTTTTAATTTTGATATTTTGTACAAAAATTCACTTAATCAATGAAATAAAATTACATGATATGCAATTAGAATTAAGACATACAAAATAGCTACATAGGTATATGAACAATGATATAAATATCTCACTCACACCAAACTTTTTGAAGAAGTTTTGAAAGATAGTTCAACTATTATACATCATCTACTCCAAATAGCTTGTCATATCATCATCGGCCTTATCAAAGTTATATACATTGAACTTTGAAACTTCCATTCTAAATATGAATTTTTTTTCTTAAGAATATTGAGCTCATAAATCAATTCACAATTTAGCGTTAGCATTTTTTATATATTTTGGACTAACATAATACAATGAGTCCAGTTAAGTAGATGTCATTTTGTAGAGCCTGCTTAATGAAAGGCCCGTTTAATGATGTGATCCTTTGATTGGGCTAATGTGGATATGGGCCCTGTGATTGGGCTTGCTTTTGATGGGTTGGCTTGTCCCATCATCTTTATAATCATAGGGGAGGCCCCTATTCCTAAGCACTTCAGAAGATTAGTAACCCCATCTAAACTTATCAGAGAGTCTGAGTGAGCATAGGAATAGTCTCTCCCTTGTTTTTCTCTGCAGGACATTTTGGAATCAATGGCTTCTCCATCAGCTTCATTTCCAGGTAAGATCTGGAAACCTTTTGTTCTAATTTTGTTAGTTTGTATAATTATATGCCATGATAGTGATTAGATCATATGATTTATTTTATGATTACAATATAACAATTGGTATCAGAGCAGTAGAATCTTCAGTGGGCTTCAAAGGTGCATCCTCAACAAGTACAATATCCACATTAGAAACGGCTAGAACTAATTTAAGAGACTCTACCCAGTCATCGAAATTGGTCCCGTTCAGCTTTGTTAATATATTCATATGCATGGGCAAAGCTGGAAATGAAGCAATTTAGGGAGATTTTATGTTGAGCATATACATAATGAGCAAATAATTCACTAGCAAATCACCTTATATATAATAATCCTGCCTAGGGGTCCCAAATCACCATATATGAGAAGATTCCATAACATCAAAATATGTCCCTAAGGCTAGTACTGATAGGATACTGAGAACCTTAAAGACAC
>JANHAO010000670.1:0-38778 GCA_026873985.1 Saraca asoca | reverse complement strand
CACTAACACAGTTGGAAACATGTCATTTTAGACCTTAAAATGCTAAGTATGAGGACAAATAAATGTGTCAAATATTGTGTTATCAGTTGGCAGTAAATCTGTTTAATTAGGTAAAACTGTAGATCCTAATGAGGGTTGAATCATTGATGTGGGTGGGCCGAGTGTTGCTAGAGGTTTCATAGTATAGTCTACTATTGATCTTTTCTGAGAAGGGTTTACTCATCTTTGATGTCTTAAAAGATTTTTCTACGTAAGAAAGTAAGTTTTGATGAAGGACCTTTTGAAACAAAAAGAGATATATATAGGAAATATTATAATGCAAATAATCATCTTTATCACAATCTTCTTGTTTTAGTTCTTTATTGACATAATCATCATCTTCTTCTTGTGAGAATTCTAGTTCCTCTATTAAATTTAACAATAAGTTTTGAAGTTGATTTTTTAATTCATCACTTATGCTTAAAGCATTTATTTTCTCTTTCATTTGATGATTTCTACTATAATGACTAATTGACCATATTTATAACATATTATTTCTTGTCAAACTTTAGTTCTTTTAGTTTTTAGAGTATTTTGTGATAGGTTTTAGTTTGGTTGAGAAGAAATTTCTCTTGAAGGCCTCTTTAAAAACTGAGTCTTACTTAATTTGTTTTGTCTTTTTCTTCTTCTTGACAGAATGTTCCTAATTCCCGTTTATTTTTTTTCATTCTTAATTTTAGCTCTTGATTTTAGATTAGTACATAAGGCTAAACCTTCTTAATTAATTGACCATAGGTTAATTTTATCCAAGGAATATCCCTATTATACTCTCTTTTTAGGTTTTCTCTAATTTTTTGAGCAAATGGATATGAGAGACTTGTTACAAACTTTTCTTTCCAATATGTTGGCCTATAATATGGTCTTGTGAAGACTATCAATAAAAATACATCTTTATACCACTTAAGATCTGTTAAGGTGGGGCATTTAAGATTTAATAAAGCTTATGAGGCTCTTTCTTGAATTTGAGAAGGGTTTCCTATAAACTGCTTCGTTATTCCCTCTATTAAAGTATTGAGTATATCAGTGGCATGAGTTATTTGACCATTGAACGCCTCAAGTTTTGACTACTAAAAATAATATGGTTTTTTGCTCTTTAGAAACATAATAGTCCCATAACCCTTTTAACAATCCAGAAAATCCAACCATTAAAAGATTGGCAATTTTTTTTATCATTATTTCCTTTGATTTTATAGGTTGTTGTCGCCATTGCCATATTTTTCAAAATGTTGATTATTTTATGTTTACTTTTCCCATCTATATTTAGCTCATGAACTCTATATCCATCATATGAATTTTCCCAATATTGATTACCTGTTTCATATTGAATATTTGGAAGCATGGATCTAGAAAAATAATTTCTAGTATAGAAATTTTGATTTAAATTTTTACCTTGCTTTGAAGGATTTATATATATATATATATTTCAATTATTTTATTTATTTGATTATCTAAAAATTGAAATCGTAATTGATTTATTTTTTTAGTTTTTTGATATTGTTTTAACTCTTTTTTCTCCATTGGTTTTTAGATTTTTTAGCCTATTTATAATTTCTTCTAATAATTCTTCATTATTGGATTTTCCTAGTTTAAGAGTCTTTAATTCTTCTTGAGACAGGGGAAAACTTTAAAAATAGGCTACTCTAATTTTGATTTATCTTTCGAGTTTTCAGGTTTTTAAAGCGATAAATGATTTATGATAGTTCTTATAGAAGTTTCTACATTATCTAATTAAGTAGCTATAATATGAAGTATTTGATTCGAATAATTATTCAAATGTTAAATATTTTTTATTTGTTTTAAACTTAAATTTTCTATCCGCTTATTTTTTATCGGTCCTTTTTGAGTGGGGAGGCTATTATTAAAGTTTCAAAATGCAAAATTTTAATTTCTTCTAAAGGAGGATGGTTTCTTGCAGTTGTTTTGTTCATTGAAGTTTCCAAGTTTTGACTAAATTTTTTTATCATATCTAATGAAGTTTTACTATACGATAGATTATTCATTTGAATTATTTGTTCATTATTCATTGAATGACTCTTTTAAAAATTATTGATATTTAAAGATGAATTCCTTGTTCTTTGATATTGAAATTCTATTCTAGTGGGTTTTTATTTTAGGCAGTCAATTAAAGATTCTTTGTTGAAATTTTTTACGAAGGGATGTTTGATTTGATTTTGCATACTATATACTTCAAACCATCTAAAGAATGGTATGTGTAATTGTAATTTTTCTATTATTTTGATAATATAAATTTTTACAATTTTCTAGGAGTTCTTTTGAGAATGTTGAAGATAATATTTTCTTTTTTTTTCCTTTATTTTCATCAAATAAAAAAAATTCTTGATTAAGGAAATTTTTATTTAGTAAAAATTCTCTTTTAATCATTTCATTTTATTTTTGAACATATGGCAGCATATCTAAATGGATAGGGGAGGAAGGTTTTATTATTGATTCTTTTGTTGAGGCATATTCTATTGTATAATTTGCTTTTGGCATACCTTTATTATGATATACACCTTGATAATTTACTTAAGGTTGTTTTGAATCTAATTCTAGATGTTTCCACAAATCTAAATCTAATGTTGAAGTAGTTGATTTTGAATCTACTACTTTTCTAAGAAAATATTTTGATTTTATGGAAGATTCAAATTTATGTTCTTTAAATCGCATAGATAATGTTCTAGCAAATTTGAGAGTTACATCTCCTTCATATGTTGGAGGCATTAGTTTTAGAATTTTCCATTCTTCTATAAAAGAAATTTGATCTTGTTTTAAAGGTTTTGGAGTAAGAATTTTTGAATTTTGAGTGTTTGCTTCTATTAATAAAGTTTCATCTGCTTTGATTTTCTAAAAGCTTTTATATTGGCATTTATTTCATGACTTTGTAATGAATCCTATAAATTATATTTGCATGTCTAGTTCCTTCTTTCCAAATTCCTTCTTTTGTCTTGATTTTTAAAACTTTTTAATATCTAGTTTTTTTTTTCTAGATACAGAGCGATTTGGAAAACAATTAAAGTTAACTAGTCTGTTTCATAAATTTGACTATAAACAAGCTAATAAAGAGTTTTTAAAGCTCGTTGCTCTAGTATCTTGAAGTATTATTAATATTGGTATTGATGGTGGATTTTGGTTAAACCCAAATCCGGCCAACGGAGGGGTTCTTTCGGGACCCAAACTTTATCCCAGTTGTTGAGGCAGTAGAAAGGTGCTAAATAACTAAAGGATGGAGGAGAAGAAAGAAATACACACAGGTTTAACGTGGTTCAGATAAATTTAGGTGGCACTAGACCCTACATCCACCGAGATGTTTTATTATATTAAAAGAGTTTTTACAAAGTTTTGGCTATGGTTTCGATAGAGTTTCTGCCAGTGTTCCATCACCTTTCTCACTTTACAAAGGTTCCAGCCACCCATTTATAGAAACATGGAGGGGTACAAATGGAACTAAATAAATTGTATATCTGTTACATCAAATATTACATGTACAAGACTGCCTAGAGTACTATAGACTGGATTCTATAGGTTACTTTCTGCGTGTGGGGCCCCGATGGCTGTATCTTGCAAAATAACAATGCAAGTTGTCTGTTGGCCTTATGCTCAACTTCAGCAAGCTTCTAGCTAGGTAAGACTTCATCCTAGCGAGCTCGAGCTCAGAGGCTGAGGCTGTTGCCGGTTTGCGATCTCGAGCTCATTCGGCCAATGAGCTCAGGTCCTCAGCGAGCTAAGGTCCTTTGCACAGCGACCTCACGGTCTGGTAAACTCATCCCTTTGTCAGACTCGGCCCCTTCTAGGCTTTTACTAGCCCACTTCACAGTGCCAAATTCTACTGATAACACTATCCCCCTAACTCTCAATTTGCTTTATGGATTGGGAGTTAGACTTTTGCTGGCAAAAGCTCGTGCTACTGTAATAAATCATAACTCTAGCCTTTATCTTGTGCACTTGTTTCCCTTTGTGAGGTGCAACTTTGGTGAATTGGGGCCTTGTGACACTCAGGAGGGTGTAGGGATAAGTTTTCGCTATTGGACCCTTACTCGGCCTATTCTAGATCCAAACCCGGAAGATATTTTTAATCTCAACCATGGATGATTGTGCTATCAAAGTCCTTCAGGTTAGCTTGCCGTTTCATTTTTCTAGACAAAATGTGTCTTGTGGTTATTAGTGCACTAGCCTCATTTTCTTTCAAGCCATTAAATGAGAGTGGTTGGGGGATTCCTTTCGGATCCTTCAACTAGATCAGGCTAAGTTTATTTAAAGCACGGAGAGTCCTTTTTTCCCTTAGATAAACCTCTTGATTTCCTGATATTTTACCTTCCAAGTGAGGCATGTATGGTTTGCTGTATAAGAAGCTTTAAAGTTGATACTTCTTTAGTAATGAGGAGAGATCTCATACGGATCTTGGATTATGTCCTCACAGTTGTGAGGTTTCTCCTTTTTAGCCGCTTTGGTGAGCTTTTTCTAGACTTCCCAATTTCAAGAGTGAAGTTGAGGAGGAGCTTGCTATTAAGGAAGGGGGCTGGAAGATGGAAGTTAGGGACTTAAGTGAGCTCGCAAGCTTCCAATCGGTAGGGGTTCATCTCTTGGTGGCTAGCCCTTTAATTGGTGGGAGCTTTCCCTTTGGGCATTAATCCTTCTTCCAGAAGAACTAGCTATAGCTTTCTCTGACTTGTATTTTGACTCTTTTTTATGTAAATGTACCTCGTTGAGGCTTTTTAATGAATAATTTTTTTTTCTTTTTTCTCCAAGTATCTGGCTGTTTGTCCTACAATACTCAGATGATAAATGTTAATTCTGCACATAAGAATAATTGACTAGCCAATCGGCAATGTTTTTTAATCAAAAGATAAATTTGGGCTAAATATAAATGAGCAATATATGAGTAGGCCACATGGCACTATAGCTTCTAGTCACATGAGAGCTATGAAATTTTGATCGCATGAAAGTAGCAAAATTTTGTTCACATGAAAGGTGCAAAATTTTGATCACATGAGAGCTGTGAACATTAAGTCGCATAATAGTTGTGAGCATTAGGTCACATGAGAGCTACGAGTATTAGGTTGCAATAATACTGGAATAAGTTTCAATAGCCTCAGCTCAAAAGCTAGCAATGATTTTCAGGATGAACCTCGGTGCCTCAGCTCAAAAGCTAGCATTAGTTTCTGAGATGAGCTCAGTGCCTCAGCTCAAAAGCTGGCAATAGTTTCTAAGATGAGCCTCGGCGCCTCAGCTCGAAAGTTGGCAATAGTTTCTAGGATAAGCCCTGATGCCTCAGCTCGAAAGATGGCAATAGTTTAAAGTTGCATGTAAGCTATGCCTTTGTAAAGCATCAGCCCAAGTTACTTGAAAGTTGTGTCCTGGCAAAGTATAAGCTCAAGTCAGATGAGAGCTACGACTTGGGAATCCTCACTGTGAGGTAAGAGACTAATCTTGCTAGACTTGAAGATGACTTGTTTTTTCATCTTAATACTTTACAATGGATTTATCCAAAAATTGACAAAGGAGTTCAAAATGTATTCATCATTCCTCAAAATTCATTACAATATCAATAAATGATTCTAACCGTAGTGGCCTCTTCTTGCTGGGAGTCTTGCTGTAAGGCCCAGGTCCTTGTTGCGAAGGTTACACCACGTAATTCTGTAAATGACCCTTTTTGATAAGGTCCTCGATGGCATCCTTGAGCTCCCAATAGTTTAAGGTACTATGCCTAATCTCATTGTGATAGGCACAGAACTCTTGTTTGTTTCTCTGTTTGTAAGGAATCTTCATAGGGTTAGGCTTCCCAAAGTCTTCTCTTTCCTTTTCTACTATGAAGATCCTATCTTAGCTGTCTAATAAGACACTGTAATGCTCGTGGCGAGCTGGAAGTTGAGATCGCTCGCCTTTGGGTAGAGTGGTCGTCTTAATCCACATTGCCCTTTTTCTTATTATAGGTGGAACCATCTTTCTCTTCCTTCCGATTAGGCTTTCCTGAGCTGAAGGTTTCTTCCCATTTAATTTACTTAGAAGCTCACTCATAAAACTCAGTCAAATCCTTTGCTAGGGACTTATATAAACTCTTGTAAAATTTTCCACTTTTGTAGAGTCTCATGGAGTTTGTTGCCAGAATGGTTTCTTCATATGGATTTTGTTGACGGTGGATTTTGGTTAAACCTAAATTTAGCCAACGAAGGGGGTTCTTTCGAGACCCAAGCTGTTTCCCAGTTGTTGAGGCGATAGGAAGGTGCTAAATAGCTAAAGGAAGGGGGAGAAGAATAGAGCACATGGAGGTTTAACATGGTTCGGCTAAATCCAGACGGCATCAGACCCTACGTCTATGGAGATGTTTTATTATATTGAAGGAGTTTTTACAAAGTTTTGGCTATGGTTTCCAGCAGAGTTTCTGCTAGTGTTCTCCTTTTTTTCTACAATGGTTCCAGCCCCCCATTTATAGATGTATAGAGGGGTACAAATAGAACCAAATAAACTATACATCTGTTACATCAAATATTAAATGAGTAAGACTACCTAGAGTATTACAGAACCAGCTTCTATAGGTTACTTTCTATGTGTGGGGCCTGATGGCCATATTTTGCAAAATGGTGGTGTAAGTTGTTTATTAGCCTTATGCTCAATTTTAGCAAGCTTCTGGGTAGGTAAGGCTTTATCCTAGCAAGCTTGAGCTTGTACGTTAAGGCTGCTACTAGTTCGCAACCTCAAACTCATTTAGCCAGAGAGTTGAGGTCCTTTGCGTAGTGACCTCATGGTCTGGCGAACTCATCCTTTTGGCAGACTCGACTCCTTTTGGGATTTTGCCAACCTACTTCATAGTGCCAAATTCTACTGATAACACTAGCCCCCTAACTCTTAGTTCACTTCATGAATTGGGAGTTGTAATTCTTTTTGGAAGGGTCTTCTTAGTTAAAGTCTTTGGTGCTCAGTCTGCCATGTAGTCACTTCAAACTTTACTTCACTTACCAAACCATACTTCTTTCTAAGTATGATCCTCAATTGTTGGCGTGGCAATCCCATTCTTTTCAGACCGTCCAATATGGGGGCAACCAATTATCCTTTGGATCTTTCAGTGGACCCGTCTGGCCTATATAATGCTTGTGAAGCTCTATAGGTTTATTAGTAGAGTACTTCAATAGGTGTCAAAGTTAAGCCCCTCTATTTTTCTAATAGCATGGTTTCCAGTGATGCACTTTGAGACGTGTATGGTCTATTATAGAAGATCACAAAGCGTGAATGGCCTACTGTATGTGACTCCTATGTATAACTCTTTAAGCTAGCTTCGAGGGAGTCTTGGCAGATCTTGGATTATTTCTTCATGGTTCAACCGTGGGCTTCAACCCTACCAGCTAGACTCCTGGTGCTTTTTTTTGGATTGCTCTGGGTCTGAAGGAGCCACTGGCTAAGGAAGGATATTAGCATGAGTAGTTCGGCTTACCTATCTTCCTGCTGGTGGAAGTTTATCTCCCGATAGCTGGCTTTCTTCCTCTTTATGGAGGGGATAACTATAGGCTTTGTGCTTTTATTTCTATATTTCCCTATCTTCTGATGTAATTTTGCCTTGTTGTATGAGGTTCTAATAAAATAAACTTCCTTTGTAACTCTTGAGTTGCTGTATTAGACGTTCTTCTTGTATGAGTTATTGTATGATAACTGAATGAAATATTTTGATGGTCGATTGGTCATGTTCTTCAATGAGTCTAGACATTTTGTGCCTTAAGTGGATAGTGAGTTTTATCCAGAGAGATCACATGTGGGCTACGAGTTAATAAGCCGCATAAGAGCTATGAACATTAGGTTGCATATGAGCTACGAACCAAAGTGATCTTGTTGCTTTAGATAAATAATTAGGTCACTTTTAACACCTTTGCGCTTCAGCGAGCACATAGCTATGCTAGTACTGAGTTTTTAAGAGTGCCTTCATGCCTCAGTGACCACATAGCTACACTAGTCATTAAGTATTGTGAGCATGCAGCTATGCTGGTTATTGAGTATTGTGAGTGTCTCCACGCCTCAGTGAGCACACAACTATGCTGGTCATTGAGTACTGTGAGTGTTTCCATGTCTCAGCGAGCACATAGCTATGTTGGCCATTGAGTATTATGAGCATCTCCATGCCTCAGCAAGCACACAGCTACGCTGGTCATTGGGTATTGTGAGCATCTCCATACTTTTGCTAGTCATTGAGTATTGTGAGCATCTTAATGCCTCAACGAGCACGTAGCTATGCTAGTCATTGAGTTATGTATTATAATTGGTGAGACAAGGCTTTATTTGATAAAGATGACAATCAAGTAAATAAAGAAACTAAAATACATAGTTAGTATATAATCTGGACCGAAGTTCCTTACTCTTGGTTAGGATCTCACTAAGGATGTTGAGATCGCTGCTCCACAGGTTACATCACATACCTTTGCAAGCACCCAATTTTAATGAGGTCTTCAATCGCGTCCTTCAATGCCTAACATTCTGAGTTATTGTGCCCGACCTCGTTGTGGTAGGCATAAAATTTATCTGTATTCTTGAGCCAATTAAGAGTCCATCAAGGTTTGGGCTTCCCAAATTCTTCTTTATCTCACTCTACTAGGAATATCTTATCTTGAGTGTCAGATAGAATGTTGTAACTTTCGACCAAGGCTGCTCATCCCTACTCCTCTTGATGATCTAGAGATCAAAACTACCTTTTCCTTCCCTATGGCTGCTCCTCCTCTTATTTTGATCTGAGCTACTTAAATCAAACTTCTTCAAGCCAAAAGTTTCATCCCATCTAGCTTGCCTCCAAGCTCACTCATAGAAATCCCCAAGATCCTTCACTAGTGACTTGTAAATGCTTTTGTACAACTTCCCATCCTTGCGGAGTCCCATGGAGATTGTTGCCAAAATAGTTTCTTTCTAAGGATTTTCTACATTATTGACCTCATGCTTGAACCAAGTGATGTAGTCTTTCAACGACTCTTCTTTTCATTAGAAGATCATGGCGAGGTGGCAAGGTGGAGAGAGCTATTTTTTCAATGCTCGATACTGGTTGACAAATTTCTTCTAACACTCTTCCTAGTTGCCTATACTGTGAGCTGGAAGATTTCTGAACCATGCTAGAGGCAAGCCCTCCAATATGGCTGGGAAGACATAGCATTTCACGAGGGGATTAGTCATCATGAGATCCATCTAGACATTGAATGCGTCCAAGTGATCGTACGGGTCTATATCCCTATCATAGAGTGGGATTGAAGGAACTTTGAAATTTGGAGGAAGGGATTGCACTTCAATTTCTTTGGTGAATGATGACCTCGCTTCATAGCAAGCTCATTTATTTAGAGCTCAAAGATGTTCTTCAAATTGATTCACCCTCTGAAATAACTCTTCTATAAGTAGGTCTTTCATCAAAGACCATTAACTCTCCTGGTCATGGCTGCAGTGACCTGGAATGTGCTCTTCACCACCCCTACTCGAACATCTGGCTTGGTGCTACTGATGATCATTTCTAGGTGTGACAACTTCGACTTGGCTTTGTGTTAATGTGGTGACTGCTCTAGTTAGCTCCCCCATCATATTTTCTAGCTTCTCCTAGCATTGAAGCTAGACTTAGATTTCTCCACTCCCATTTGCAATGGCGGCAGGTTGGAGGGAATTGGCTGGGGGCGGAAAGATAGCGGCACCTATAACAGTAGCTGTTGAAGAATCCGTCGAAGAAACGTGACCCTCTAGTAGGTCAACTTAAGTGTTCGAAGCTCTTGTGGTTCTCCCTCTGGCCATTATAACTGCACAAAGAGTTAAACAGAAGACAAAAGATTAACTAATATACAAATGGGTCCCACTGGGCGTGCCAAGATGTTGACAGTGGCTTTTGGTTGTACCTAAATTAGGCTAACAGAAGGGGTTCTTTTAGGACCCAAGCTGTTTCCCAGTTGTTAATGCGATAGAAAGGTGCTGAATAGTTGGAGGAAGGGGGAGTAGAATGGAGCACATAGAGGTTTAACGTGGTTTGGCTAAATTTAGGTGGCATCAGACCCTACATCTATGGAGATGTTTTATTATATTGAAGGAGTTTTTACAGAGTTTTGGCTATGGTTTTTGGCAGAGTTTCTACTAGTGTTCTCTTTTTTTTTCTACAATGGTCTAGCCTCCCATTTATAGAAGCATAGAGGGGTATAAATGGAATTAAATAAATTGTACATCTATTACATCAAATATTAAATGAACAAGACTACCTAGAGTACCACAGACAGGCTTCTATATGTTGCTTTTGTGTGTGAGGCTCGATGGCCGTATTTTACAAAATGATGGTGCAAGTTATTTGTTGGCCTTATGCTTAATTTTAGCAAGCTTCTGGCTGGGTAAGGCTTTGTCCTAGCAAGCTTGAGTTTGTACGCTAGGGCTGCTGCTAGTTCGTGACCATAAGCTTATTCGACAGTAAGGTCAGATCTTTAGAGTGTTAAGGTCCTTTGCCCAGTGACCTCACTATCTGGCAAACTCATCCTTTTGCTAGACTAGGCTCCTTCTGGGCTTTTGCCAGCCTACTTCATAGTGCCAAATTCTACTGATAATAGATTCTCCAATGAATTGACCTGAAGTCTAAACCTAGCAATATAGTCCTTCAGCGACTTGTGTTTATGTTGGAAGATCATAGCAAGATGACAAGAGGCACGAGTTGCCTCTTCAATGCCTGGTATTGGCTAATAAACTTCTATTGGCATTCCTCTTAACTGCATATTGAGCAAGCTGGAAGGCTTCTGAGCTAAGCTCGAGGTACAACCCCTAATGTGGTAGGGAAAACTCGGCACTTAACCAGAGGATTTATTGTTTACAAATTCATCTGGACATTGAATATGTCTAGATGGTCATAAGGATCAGTGTCTCCATTATAAAGTGGAATTGCAGGGACCTTAAGTTTAAGTGGGAAGGGTTGAGTCTTAATTTTTCATGAGAATGGTGACTTGTCCTGCATCAAGCTTGATCATTCGGAGCTCACAAACGTTCCTCCAATCAGTTCATTTTTTGGTACAATTCTTTTAGCAGTGGGTTTCATGCCCTAGATCGCTAACTAGAAGACTGTTGATCTTTTTGACTCTCTTGACTTTGGGAATAGTGACCTGAAGTTCGTCATTACGAGTGGTGATCTGAAGACTAATCAACTTTACTCGAACTTCCAGCTCGCTGTCGCTAGGGAACATTCCCAAGTATAGGAATTTCATTCTATCTTCGCGAACCCTATGCTTGCACTTGCACTAGTGCAATGATTGCTTTAGTCAGCTCTACCATCATATTTTCTAGCTTATCCTAACATTGAAGCCAGGCTTGCATTTCGTCATCCTCAAGGACAGTGATGGCAGGTTGACGATGAGCCGATGGAGGAAAACCATTGGTAGCTTGAGGAGTGGAAGAACTTGCTGTATGACCTTCAAGTTGGTTAACGATAGCGTCTGACTTCATAACAACCTTTCCTCTTGCCATTTCAGCTGAACAAAATCAACTAGAGAAGTAAAAAAAAAAAACTAGAGAATAGAAGGGTCCCATTGAGCATGCTAAAATGTTGACAGTAGATTTTGGTTAAACCTAAATCTGGCTAATGAATGGGGTTCTTTCAGGACTCAAGCTATATCCCAATTGTTGAAGTGGTGGAAATGTGCTAAATAGTAGGAGGAAGAAGGAAAAGAAAGAAACACACAAAGGTTTAACGTGATTTGGCTAAATCTGGGTGACACTAGACCCTATGTCCATAGAGATGTTTTATTATATTGAAGGAGTTTTTACAAAGTTTTGGCTATGGTTTCTGGTAAAGTTTCTGCTAGTGTTCTATCACCTTTCTCACTTTAAAAAGGTTTCGGCCCCCCATTTATAGAAGCATGGAGTGGTACAAATGGAGCTAAATAAACTATACATTTGTGCATGTGGGGCTTGATGGCCATATCTTGCAAAATGACAATGCAAGCTATCTACTGGCCTTATGCTCGACTTCAACGAGCTTCTGGCTAGGTAAGACTTCATCCTAGCGAGCTCGAGTTTGGGGGCTAAGGCTACTATCGGTTCACGACCTTAAGCTCATTCGGCTAGCGAGCTCAGGTCCTCAGCGAGCTAGGGTCCTTTGTGTAGCGACCTTGTGGTCTGGCAAACTCATCCTTTTGTTAGACTTAGCTCCTTTTAGGCTTTTTTTAGCCCACTTTGCAGTGCCAAATTCTATTGATCACAATTGTCTATTCCTGCTTTATGTAAAGGTTTTGCAACTACTTGAATAAAATCTATATGTAAATACTTATAATGTTTTTGATGTTGTTTAACTAGATTTGAAGAAAGTAAAGATATTGAATCATACGTTTTATTGATGCTTAAGTTTTGGTCACAAGTAGTGATCATAAAATCTTGAAAGAAATCAAAAGTATCTGATTTATAATTTTTTTGACTTAGAACTTTAGGCATGTTCCAATTTTTTAGTTTTTGTTCTACTTTTGAAATAATTAAGTCCTAACTATTGATAATATCTTGATTTATCTTATCATCTTCTTGACTAGAATTTTTTGTAAAGGTTAATCATATTAGTTCTTTATGTTTAGAAGAAAGTTTTCTAAGCAAATGAGCCATGATTATTGTTTTATGAACAACAATTTCTACAAGGATTATTGACTACTTTAATTTTATTTTTTCTTATCTAGGCTTTTCGCTCCTATACAAGACCATCCATCACCATAGAGACTTTGCCCTAGCACTTGCCCCTCCGTAGGCATCAACAATAGGCTCACAACTATGGCTCATAAGACAACCTACAATTTGTTGCAATTCTACCAATGCATAGTGTACTAACTCTACGTAATGAAACATCCACTATAGTAACCAATTATTTTTGCTGCAATGAACTATTGTTCACACAACAGTAACCAAGTTACTATCACCTAAGGACCTTTCTTTTGACCACCACCACCACCAGGGTTTGATACCATGTGAGGCGAAGTTGCTCAAGAAGCTTTGGATCAATCTTGAAAACATATTGAAAATAATTATAATGCCGAGTATAATGATGTAGTATAGAAGCATAAAAATATTATTAATAGAAAACATTATGAGAACCCAACACTTCATCAAATAATAGAAAAACCCTTAGGAGATGTAACTCTCAAATATGTTAGAACCTTATCTATGCAATTTAAAGAACATGAATCTAAATTTTCCAAAATAAAAATATTTTTCAAGAAAATTAGTAGATTCAAAATCTATTGCTTGAATATTAGATTTAGATCTGTGGAAACATGTGGAATTAGATTCAAAGCAACATCAAGTAAATTATCAAGGTGTAAATTATAATAAAAGTATGCTAGAAGCAAATTATACTGTTGAATATACCTCAACAAAAGAATTAGCAATAGAACCTTTTTTCTGTACCCATTCATATATACTACCCTATGTTCAAAAACAAATTTAAATGATCAAAAAAGAATTTGTACTAAATAAGAACTTCCTTAATCAAGAATTTTTATCTAATGAAAATAAAGAAAAAATAGTATTTTTCAACATTTTCAAAAGAACTCTTAGAAAATTATAAAAATTTATATTATCAAATAATAGAAAAATTACAATTACACATACTTTTCTTTATATGGTTTGAAAATTGTAGTATGCAAAATCAAATAAAAAATCTTTTTGTAAAAAATTTTAACGAAGAATCTTTAAATGTTGGCCTAAAAGAGAAACCTACTTATATAGACTTTCAATATCAAAGAAAAAGAAATGCATCTTTATATATCAATAATTTTTAAACGAGTCTTTCAATGAATAATGAACAAATAATTCAAACTAATAATCTATCATTCTGTAAAACTTCTTTAAATATGATAAAAATCTAGTCAAAATTGGAAACTTTAACAAATAAAACAATTGTTGGAATTCCTTTAGAAGAAATTAAAATTTCTCATTTTGAAACTTCAACAGTAGCATGTCTATTTCAAAAAAGCATCAACTAGAAAATAAGTATAAAGAAAATTTAAGTTTAAAATAAATAAAAAAATATTCAACATTAGAATAATTATTGAAATCAAATACTTCATACCATAACTACTCAATTACATAATGTAGAAACTTCCATGAAAGCTATCACACATCATTTATCCCTTCGAAACCTAAAAACTCAAAAGATAAATCAAAATTAAAGTAGACTATTTTTAAACACTTCCCCTATCTTAAGAAAAATTAAATACTTTTAAACTAGGAAAATCCAATAATGAAGAACTATTGGAAGAAATTATGAACAGGCTAAAAAATCTAATAACTGATGGAGAAAAAAGTGTTAAAACAATTTTAAAAGAGTCAAAAATAGATAAATTAAAACTTCAATTTTTGGATGATCAAATAAATAAAATAAGTGAAAAATATATATAAAAAATCCTTCAAAAAAATGTAAAAATTTAAATCAAAATTTCTATACTTGAAATTATTATTCTAGACCCATGTCTCTGAATATTCAATATAAAGAAAGAAGCTAATACTGGGAAAATTCATATGATGGACATGGAGTTCATGAGTGAAATATAGATGAAAAAAGTGAATACAGAATAATCAACACTTTAAAATATATGGTAATGGTTGCAATAACCTATAAAATTAAGAAAATAATGATAAGAAAACAACTAACATTTTAATTTTTGGATTTTCTAGATAGTTAAAAGGGTGGTGGGGCTATTATGTTTCTGAAAAATAAAAAATCATATTATTTTCAACAGTCAAACCTGAGGTGGTCAATGGTTAAATAACTCATGCCATTGATATAGTCAATAGTTTAATAGAATGAATAACCAAGCAGTTTATAAGAAACCCTTCTCAAATTCAATGTAGAGCCTTATAAGCTTTATTGAATCTTAAATGCCCCACTGTAACAATTTTTAGATGGTATAAAGATGTATTTTTATCAAGACTCTTCACAAGAACAAATTGTGGGCTAGCATATTGATACCATATGGGGTAAAGTTACTCAAAAGCTCAAGATCGATCTTGAAAACATGTTGAAAATAATTATAATGCAGAGTATATTGATCCAATATGGAAGCATAAAAATATTATTAATAGGAAGCATTATAAAAACATTATGAAATTTATATATATTGTAAATATGAAAATTAATAGAAGCAAACACAGAGAGTTGAAAACTTACAAAATTTATTGATTCTTGAGTATCATGTACAAAGAATTTTAAAAGGAAAGAAAATTATAGGTGTTGAGGAAGAGGAAGGGAAGATTTTATTAATTATGTTAGCTTTATATTCATTTTTATGACTTCATTTCTGACTGAAGACCTATTGTGTGAAAGGTTGGAAGTATGGATGAGCCCCTAAAGAATTTAATAGAATAAAACTCTTACCCCATGCTTAGGATGCCATTGTTTTATCATGTTGAACATGTTTTCTTATTTAGTCTAAAATCTTTCCAAAATCATGTTAATTCCCATTTATTTGTGTTCTAAGTTGCTCCTTGCAGTATCTAATACTCATTTTGTTAAGTACCGAGGTGTAATACTTTGCAAACTATTTTCATATTTCTATTTTTTAAAACTATTTATAATTTTTAACAAATGCTTAATTATTTGAACTTTAATGCTTCCAACTTCATGTTAGATTTCTAATCTTTGGCTCCTTTGTCATCATTCTTACATTGACCTTTCTAATTTTCTTTCTAATGGTGTGAAGGAACTCTGAATTTTGTCTTTCCTTTAGCATTTTTACTTTATACTTTTGTCATATCTCCCCCAGGTCACTTATGCTCTTCACAGGTCTGAACATTGCAAGAATAATCAAAGATGTGAGATTTAAAAAACCTAAATGCCTAAGTTCCCAGAGGATTTTTTGATCTACTTCAACTAAAGGGAAGTGTTAATTTTTGTTCTTAGTGTTATTTCCAAGTTGGTAAATCAACGCACTTCAAATACAGTGATCTCGTTACCCTAGATAACTAATATTTTCTTTAATTGGCATTTTAATACTCAATGGTCAATTAATTACTTGTTACTTTGAATTTATTTATATATTTCTATAACATATACTAATATATTCTAACTTGATTATTAATAGATATGTTTCAAATTAGTTACATATGGTCAACCGTTTGGGTTATATGCTTTTTTTTATCAACTATGAAGCCCAAAATTGATTCCTATTTTCATTCACTTTTATTACAAATATCTCTATTTTAATTTGAACTATTTTTCCTATTAGCATTTGATTGAGGTTCCAATGTGGTGTTCAATTTTATAATGAATAATTGAATTGCTTTGTGAAGGTGTTTTAATAGTTTCAAAGGTAAATGAAAGCATCTTACAAGATTCCTAATTACACCATGCACAACTATTTTGCTTGTAATTATTGGTACTCAAATTGTTATGCTCAAATACTTCACCATGATATATATTATCTAATGAACATAATTTATACGTAATTTAAATCCCTTATTACTTGGTCTTTTATCATGTTTATGTGCTTAATTGGGCACTTAGGATTAGTTTTATGGTTTTCTAAGTTTTTGTGGTTAATGATTTATTTGCTAAATTTACACTGTTTCAAATAGTTTCTAGATTTTGGGCATATTTGGAGTTTTGGACCTCGGTTTTGGATGCTTCTTATATCTTTAGAAAGCTAAGAGAAATAGATAAAAATAATATGCAAAGTCCATAAGTTGAAGCAAAGTGCAATGCTATGACCCAAAACCTATCCTAGTGTTTTCATCATAAATGGAGTTCCAAAAGTCATTTTGGTGCAAACTCCAGCCTATTGGTTACCTAAGACCCAATTCTACAACTTTCGTGTAGGATTTGAGAGCAAACTACACCATTTTGATTTAATTAATTGGTTGTGAACTTAAGTGATTAAATTTGCTAGGGGTTAGACTGCTCAGAAAGTCTATCTTGATGTTTAGTCCATACCTTGTGCTAAAAACCAAATTTTAATGCAAGGTTAAGGCCATTAGAAAGCTAAGTGATAAAGATAAATTTCATCTGAAGATTGTCACATCCAAAAAGGCCCTCTTCCATCCCTGAACTGAAGCCTAAGTCAAGGTTAGTGCACTAAACATACAAATAGCTAACTTAGCCTTTAGTGTAGGAACTTTTAGATCACTTTTCAATTGTCTCTAAATTTTGGAGGGTAGGAGCTCTTCTAGGGCATGACTCCATCTATGTAATTAGGTTTATTCTATCCTTTCTTCTTTGTATTTTATTTTACTCTTCATATGTAACTAAATTCTACTTCAATGTAAGGGAAATTCTACTCTAATTTTTATATGATTGTGAGACTTGTTTTGATTGTTCAATTATTTCTAGTTTGATTCTTTTGATTCTCTATTTCTATTGTTCACAATTACTATGAGTGATTAATTAAAATGGCCAATTGATTAATTGTTCATAGTGGTTTTATGCTAGCTAAATTACCATAGATAAATCTAATTGTTTATAGTTGTTTGGTTGTAAAGTAGCAATAGGATGTTGATGAGATACTAAGGTAATTCAATATTCCTAGGGAATCAAGGGTAGTTAATGGGGTTGCTACTGTGGTAATTCAATTAACTAGACTTAGTGATTTTAGTGCTTAATAAATGAGTTAACAATAAGTATCAATTGAGTGCTGGGCTTAGTTGATTATCTTAGGGTGAAATTAACAAGGATTAATTAGGTGCTAGGCTTACTGAATATCTTGGTTAAGCGGTTAAAATGGGAATAAAACAAGAGTGTCAAGGATCAATCATTAAATTGGCAGTAAGAGTCCCTCAGGTTAAACTTTTTTCTATTAAATTTTCCTTTAATTTTCATTCTATTTTTCATGCATTTGAAATGTTTGTTTTAAATGCTCATTGGTAATTAATTATCCTACCCCTCATCTTTTGGTTGAGAACACATTAAAGATATTTACCAATCTCTGTGAATATGACCTAATTTACCCTAGTTGCTAGCTTTGGGAGTTCAATACTATTTTTGACAATTTCAAGAACTATCAAAATTTGGCATTGTTGCCAGGGACTAGTTGATTTATTTTTGTTTGTTTTTAGTCATTTATATTATTAGGACATTAACATTTGTATTAAGCTTCAATTTTAGTCCTTTCCCCTTATTTTTCTCTGTTTTTGCCTTTTCCCCCCAATATTTTGGTGATTCCGGCATGATCAGGTAGCAAAATTTTCTATGGAATTAGAGGCTCAAAATTGGTAGATTATACATTTGTTTCTTTTGATCAAGACTTATGCTATAGCATGAGCCTCATCTCTTTTTACCAAATTCCATCATCTTCTATGATTTTTCAATTTTTTAATATTTTTTGAACTATTTTCCTATTGTTTTTCATTTTAGTTCCTTTTTGTTTTTGATTACTTGTTAAGACTTTTTATGTATTACTCGATCCCTTCATATTCCTCAGCTAGTATATGATCTAGAGATTGAGAGAACCATACAAGAATTAAGAAGAGTGAGTAGGCACCAATTTGGCCTACTTCAAGACCTTTCATTAGCCTCAATTTTAGTTTCTTCCTCTCCAAGCTCAAGTACTAAAGGAGATCTATTTTTTGCAAGTTCTTAACACATTCTAGCATATAGAATGTGGTCTTTCACCAAAGAACTTTGAAGGAACTAGCTGCCCCTGACCTTGACCAAAAACCCTTATGCATCAATTACCCTGAAATTAAGGCTACATTTGAATTGAAGTCTAACCTAATCCATTTAATGCCTACATTTCATGGACTAGTTGGTGAAAATCCTTACAAGCATTTGAAGAAGTTTCATGTAGTTTGCTTAACCATGAAGCCCCAAGGCACCTAAGAGGAATAGATCAAGCTTAAAGCTTTCCTTTTTTTCTGGTTAATTCGGCCAAGAATTGGCTCTACTATCTTCCTCTAGGCTTTATCAACACATGGCATAAGATGGCCAAACTCTTCCTTGAAAGATACTTCCCTTACTTCTATAACTACCAACATCAAGAAAGAGATCTATGTTATTAGGTAATAATATGAAGAAACCCTATATAAGTACTGAGAGAGATTTAAGAAATTGTACCCCTATATCAGATCAGTGACTAGCTCCTTATTTAGTACTTCTATGAAGGCCTCTTCCTTATAGATAGAAGCATACTTGATGCTGCAAGGGGAGGAGCACTGGTAGATAAGACTTTTGATGCTACAAGAATGTTGATATCAAATATGGTTGCAAACTCAAAGTAATTTGGTAGCAAACTAAACTATACCATAAAGAGGGTGAATAAGGTGCACACAACCAACTTGGAGAGACAAATGACAGGCTTCACTCACATGGTCCAATAGCTCATGGGGCAAAAATAAAAGGCATAACTATGTGGTATTTGTTCAGCTCCTAGACACAGCATTGGTAGATGCCCAACCTTTTTCCAACAGGTTGATCCCTTCCAACAAGTCCAGACAATGGGGAGATTTCTTAAAAATAATGGAAGATTCCCAAACCATATCTAGCAACCATATAACCCATACTTCAACATGCATAACCCTAGTCGGAGAGATTACCCTAACATGAGATATCATAATTAAGCTAGACAGTAGATCTCCTATCAGCAACCTTCATATTAGATGCAACAACTAAGCCAAAACTAACCCATACAATAGTAGAAAGAAGTCTCAGTTTCAAATCAAGCTTTGCCAGACTTAATGAAGAATATGGCATAGTAGAGCTTGCAGTTCTAGCAAGAAATAAGAGGAGAGATTTAGCCAATTAAGCAAGACATTACCACTCTCAACACCAGAATGTAGACTATAGAAACCAGGATAACCATCCTGGAAAATCAAGCTACAAATAGACTGCCTTCCCAAATAATCATGAATCCTAGGGACAATGCTTATGCCATAATGATGAGGAATGGCAAGGAGAAAGAAACCAGAGATAAGCAGCTAGTTTTAGTCCATAAGGAGGTAGAGACTTTTACACAAGTATGTAACACTCATCCAGTCTGTCCACATACACCCTTCCCAAGCAGATTAGTCAAGCAAAAAAATAAAGACCAAGACACAAACATCAAGGATACTTTCAGAAGAGTTGAAGTGAACATTGCTCTATTGGATGTGATCAACCAAATTTTGAGGTATGCTAAGTTCCTGAAGGAGCTGTGCATCACCAAAAAGAAACTGAAAGGTAATGAAAGAATTAGCATAGGGGAAACTATTTCTACTATCATTTAGAGAAAAATACCCTAGAAATGCAAGTATCCAAGTACCTTTACCATTCCATGTGTTATTGGTGAGACCCAATTTAAATATGTCATGCTAGATTTAGGTGCATTCATTAATGTCATGCCTCTTTCCATTTATATGTAGTTGAATTTAGAATCACTAAAAGAAACTAGTGTTATACTTTAACTTACAAATAAGTCTAATGCTTACCTTAAGGGATTTGTTTGATGATGTT
Source organism: Saraca asoca (assembly GCA_026873985.1). Classification (NCBI taxonomy): domain Eukaryota; kingdom Viridiplantae; phylum Streptophyta; class Magnoliopsida; order Fabales; family Fabaceae; genus Saraca; species Saraca asoca. The sequence continues at coordinate 18,368 of JANHAO010000670.1, read as the reverse complement.
CTGGTTAAGGTGAATGGCTTCATTTTTCCAAGATATTTTTGCATTCTAACTATGGTTGATGATCTTTCAACCAAAAACTCATCCCCCATCATTTTAAGGAGACCTTTTCTAAAAACTGCAAGGTCTAAAATAGATGTATATGCTAGCACATTAACCATGAAATTTGATGGTGACATTCTAAAATTTAACATCTTTGATTCCATGAAATATCCTGCTGCTGATGATGATTGTACCCTGTTTGCACTTGATGTGTTTGATCCCTTAATGTAGGATACATTTGACTTGCCTAAGTTCATTGTCTAAGTTGAAAACTCATTTTGCTACTTTGGATAAATGCTCTCATTAGGTAAGACTTGGAAATTTTACAAGGAATCAAACTTAGTTAGAAACAACAAAAAGAAAGAATTCAATTTATGTCTTACACTATTTATATAATAATCATTCCTTTACCTAGGTACTTCTCAAAACATTGAAATATGAAATGGCAAAATGATAAGCCTAAAGGTTAAGTGTCTTTAAAATTACAAGGAAATACTTGTAAACACTTAGACCCAAAAGAAAATCATGAAGTAGATGTAATTTTCATTTCCATTTAAAGATGATTAAACTACCTCCTTTTTGTTAAAAATGCTTCCATTCACCTTTATACTTTAAAACGCAAATAAACAAGGTTTGAAATACAATTCACAACCTATAATCATGTGCATATGTTCAAATAAAATCTCAATATTTACACAAATATGAAACCATTTGCAATCAAAATTCTAACATTTATAATACTAAAACTTGATTCCTAATAATTTGTCACAGCAAAAGAAACATATTTTGTACAACTAAAGAAACAATTTCAATCAAGATAATAAAATTGCAATTGAAATTCATTAAAGGAAATAATACTAGAAACATATGTAATTATTATGAGAAACATAAGCTTACAATATAAATGATAAATATCATAGTTTAGGTCATGCCAAAACCAAATTGATAACCAAACAAAGAAAGTATCGAGCTACTTGTCAAGGGAATTTATTTTGAGAGGAAACAAAATAACACATGTAAAAAATTGTAATGATAACATATATCTTAACTATACTTTTATCAATCAAAAATTCATTTATTGTAGCTCAGTATACTTACTAGCATCATGAATTCTATATTTGATCATTAAATAAACAAAATACTAACTAATAGTCAATAATAAACTCCAATCATTTAGAAATCAATCAATAATAATTCATTCTCTTCCAAAACTAGCCATCATTAAACTATGCCTATCTTATATAACTTATTTAATAAAATTAATGTTTTAAACACACTACCACTAATAAATTTAGTACATTATTTAGTAAAATTTAAAGTTTGAAAAATTCTATCATATGACAACTTGTATGATCAGTCGACCTTCAAAATCATAAGTTCTAAACTTCAAAAGTAGCTTAATGAGTTAAAGCATTAAAAATTGATACTATAATATACCATTAAAACCATTAGAAGTAACATTAAAAAAAAAAAAAAAGACATTCCCTAGAGTATGGAATTGTGCTAATTGAGGGAATGTAACTAATATACTTAAAGAACACTATTTCAATCTTCTTGAGCAAATCATAAAGAAGGATAGCACAAGAACATTGGATAAGGAAATGAATGAAAATGAGCTTTCCAAAGTTGTAATTAGTATTGTCAATATCCAAAAACTAGAATCAATGTGAAAGAAATAGCCCTTTTATTTGGAAGCAATAAGTAGTACCTGAGGTCATTTTTGGCATTCGCTAATTAGATCAAACTTGTTTCATTAGTTCTAGAAACTAACATAAGGTTCATTTTAACATACTTTATTTGATTTAGGATTTAGGTCTCCCTACAAGTTAGTTATATGTATCGATACATCTACCCTCTCACAATTGCAACTTTATACTATTTCATCTTATTGCTTACATTTAACTTGTAAAAGGGTTTAAGAATCATATCAAGTTGCTAATTCAAAACTAGATATTGATCTAGTATAAGAGGAAGGTGACATTTAGACCAAATTTACAACACTAGCTTGGAAACATATAAAACTTCATAGAAAAATTTTGGTATCACCAAGATCACAATAGATGATGAAGGTGAAGGCTAAAAAAGAGTCAAATTAGATGCCTCCATGTCAAGGTGTTCTTAAAGAAAGTAAGATTCAATTTCTAAATAACATAGTTTCTATAGGCAAGAGCATTAGATATGCATATTACGTTATGATTAAGGATCGTAGAGATCTACAACATGTCTCAGAGTGAACATTGGCATTTCCTCATTCATACTTTATGTTCCCAGGCATGTTAACATGAACTTGATATGTTATCTCCTTTGGAAGTTGAAGACTTATGCACTTAGACTCTAGACGATGCTCTGATACTAACTTTATCACACCTTGACTTTGGAGCATGACTGACATAGTAATTTGTTTGGAGATAGCTACATTTCACATTCAACTTGAAGAACCAACATTGGACATCTTGTGAAAAATGTTTGAAAGAATCAATTGCTCAAAATTTCAAGAAAATCTCATATGTATTCACATTCACAGAAATCTCTTATAGAAAATTTGATAGAGCTTCCTTTATTTTTTGGACATATGGCTTAAGGTTAAAACAACAATAGAGGGTGACATGCTTTACTCGATACCTATATAATCAATTAAGACTACTCATAACCTCACTAGACACATGACAATACAATTTGATATAACATGATTGTGTTTGACAATTATACATGCGGACAACATTTCAATTGCCAAAACAATTCTCCAAGGTTGAAATCTTTGATCTCCACCAAGGTGGCTAGCATCCTAAAACACTTTTTTAAAAGAAAGAGAGAAAAATAGAAAATTTCAAAGAAACCCAATGAGTGAATCATTTATTTCTACACTACACAAAATAATCATCACTGCATAATTAAACAAATTATATCTAAAAATACCAAGCATCACATTTATACCTTAGAATAGACACAACTTTACCACCAAGCCAATTGCACATTCCACAACATTTAACACCATATACCAAGATCTGAATACAAGTCAAATCATTATGTATTTAAATAGTTATGATTTTATCATTAGTACCAAAGTTCTTTCACAACACATCCTAGGTCCTATCACACCATTATACTTTTTTTACAACCTACAATTTCATTTTCAGCTTAAGAATGCAATACACACAATAATTCAAATGGAAGCATCGTCTAACAAGAATTAAATCTCTATTAAGGAACCATGTAGTCCTTTCTTCAATAGAAGTCATATTACAATTGAGAAAGCACAAAGAATCATTCACTAATCACAATCATATCACACTTAATAGGGCATGTGGATTCCACTTAAGAATTCTTCAAGTGACTTACCATTTCAATCATATTACTTTCAATGTCCTTCATATCTCCTTATCTCTCCACCATGTTATTCTCTCTTTATCTCTCCATTATATTAATGGCCAGCGAAAGCAATATCCATAATTATTTGGTAAGAGATGAATATAAGGATCATTAGTTTATTCTAGTTCATATATCAACATTATTTAGAATTCAAGAATGAATCTGGAATTCTTTTTAAGGGAAGAATTGTAATGCCCCGAATCTTTTAAAATTAATTTTGGTAACAAAATAGGAAAAATAAAAAAAAATTCTAACGAGTTCAAAATTTTAAATCTAAGGTTACAAGTGACTTAGATATAATAGAAATAGATTATATAAAATTTTAGAAATATTATGGAAATCGAGTTATTCTTATAAATGTTCAAAGAATAAAAATTCATATTTTTGAAAATAAATTTTCATAAAACTTTGAAAATGTTGAAACCAAGGTTATAGATATCAAATCAGTACAAAATTAGAGTTATTACGAAGGTATTTAATTTGACTAATTTATATTAAAATTGTGTGATCAATGGTGATTGGTAAGTATGTTAAATTTGAGTTCAAAATGAAGAAATAGGAAAATTACTAAAAAGCAAAAATGGTCAACTTGTAATTATTAGGAAGTTGACCTATTTTTCCTATTTTACCCTCCTATCAGCCAGCTTCCTTTTCCTTTCTTCTTGGCTTCAACCAAAAGAAGTCATGCATACTTCATATTCCTTTTCCTAAAGCTATCACTCTTTCTCTACCTTCACTCTCTTCATAAGTAAGTTTACCAAATCTTCTTATTATTTACTCAAATTTTTACTCTTGAATCTTGTTTTCTTCCTCTTTATTTTGATATCAAAATCAAGTTGGTTCATTACGTATAACTCAAGTTATGAATTTTTTAAGTCACTTTTTTTTGTCATTATTCACTTCAAGAACTCATGTGAATTACTTAAAGCTTTTGAGCTTAAATCTTGTATATCTAGTTTGTTTATTTGTTAGGAAACCATAGTCTAAAAATATATACTTGTTTGCTGAAAGAAAAGCAATGAAATAGCTAAAAAGCTAATATGCTCTTCTTTTTGGTTTATGAAGAGAATTGAAGATATTTGGTTGGATCAATTATTTTTTGGTGTTACTAACCCATATGTGAGTAAATCTTACATTTCTTATGAATTATAGTGTACTTGTTGCCTATGATCTCTTGATTGATGGTGTAAGTTATGGAAAAATAGGTTTAGTGATTGTGAGGCATACTTGTGATTGAATGAATTAATATAATGATAATTTGTGATTGAGCAAGGTGGGTTTTATGTGTGCTAAAGCTAATAAGACATGTTGTGATATGACCTTAGATGTAGGATTGAATTGAAAATTGTCTTCACTTGTTTTTCTACTATTGCCTAAAATTTTTGCTCATGCGATTCAAATTGTAGCTTTTGAACTAAACCATAATCATGCTTGCAAAAAACCCAAAATTCTAGTCTTTTAATTTGAATCACAATTCTAGTTAATTTTCCCATAATTTGAATCAACCCTTTATAAATTTGCTTCCTTTATTCTGATTGCAATCCTAATCATGTATAAAATGGACTTCTTGAAAGATGTTACATTTTGATAAGGAGACTTGTATTTTAAGCTAATTTTCTTTAAGTTGAATCAAGCTCTTTGGATTTGAGTTCCTTAATTTTGATTGCGATTCTACTCGAGCTATTCTCTGTTCATGATCATGCTCACGGTTTTGATCATGCTTCTAGAACTTTCCATATTCTTAGCTAAATTACTTTTCTCTCTAACTTTCAACTTAAATCTTACTCCTTAGACTAACTAATTCAAGTATGACAATTAAGAAATCCTAAGGAAGTAACTTATGATCCAACATCAAAGAATATAATTACTATATTATTATAAGTAGCGCATAAACTATTATAAATGAATGTATTACAAATAATCCTAAGATAGCAATAGTGATAATTATCATGGTAGTGAGACTAGAAATATGCAACTATAAGAGAATTGGAAATCATGATCCATGAGATTGAATTTGAGAGTAAATATAATGTGTGATTGAGTTATTGAAATGATGGTTTTGTATATGGTTGGAGAATTCCCTTATATGTTATAAGATGAATGATGATCAATGTTGATAAAGTGTGATTGTTGATTGTGAAATGATGATTAATGATGATGATATGTGATATGTGGAAATGATATAATGTGAATAACAAATATCAAGACTCTAGAAATGTTTGAATTTCCCATGCGACATGGGATGGCAAATGATAAGAATGAAATGTGATGATGGAATAAGATGGGATATTTAAACCGGATCTTGGATCTATGTGTTCTAATATGATGAGCAGGATAAGGCTGGATTAGAAGAATAAGGTTGGGATTGTGTGGGGATAAGGTTGGATTTAAAGAATAAGACTAGGGTTGTGTGGGATAAGGCTAGATTAGAGTAACAAGGAGATTTATATTTACTATTATGAATTGCTTGACTTGTTTTTCTTCTATATGCTATGTTGAGATGTAATTTCATAAGAATGAATAGACACTATGCAAGATGGTGGCATATGGCCATAAAAGCTTTGCTTTGGCACGTGATGCTTAAGAAATATTTACATGATGATTTCCCTCAGAGGTGATGTTGAATTTAATAATTTCTTGTGAAAATGTGTGAGGAAAAGCTATTAGCTTATGGTATATATGAATGCCCAAATGCACTTTGTTGTTTGCTAAATTCATGAGTTAGGTATGTTTTATCTCATTGAGCCCCTGACTCATTCTTCAATGGATTGTTTTTCAGATACTCAAGACTTAGTTGCAAATTCTACTCTAGACAAGTAAGATGAATAATGTCCCAATGGAGATTATTGTTGATACATTTTCCATCACAATATATAGTCTATTAGGAATATATGAATTAAGATTTATTATATAATAATTCTAAACCTGGTCAATTGCGAAGTCTTACATAGGGTGGAGATCATTCCCCTATAACCCCTAAACACTTTGTTGATGATGGCCTTGGGATCATTTGATTCTTAAGGGATCATTTGATCCCAATCATCTATACTCTTTTGCAAATCTTTCAAAAAATGTAAATAGCATGGCCATAAAAACTTCAAAGTCCTAGTTAGTCTAACTAATACTATTGGCTTTTATAAGTTATAGGTTAAGCTAACTTTATTTTGCCTTATCCTTGAAAGAACAAATGTGGTGTTGTAGAAGCATGATTCAAAAAGCTAGCCAGTAGTATGTATATAAGTCTTGGGAAGTGTTGGAGAACAAAGAACACTATTCTTAAGGGGACATAAGCCTTAATGGGTGATGTCCTTATATATTATGTAACCTGTATATATTTATCAAAGTACCTTTTGTTATGATAGTTTCTGTATCCTTCACTTAGTAAAAAAACTTGAGTAAAATGGGTTGAAATAAAATTAAGCGAGTATAGATGCAACTAAATAATAAGAACAAATTGAAGTCTAGTGTTTATCAATTGGGAAAAATTGATATTCACACTGATTATAACTAGAAAATTTGGGTCGTGATAAAGTGGAGCTAGGAGAGTCGGTTTATGTTGATGAGGGTTGAGAAAAAAAACCAGGGGATCATTAAGCTAACAATATTAAATAAGCACACTTCTTGAGAGGCAACTTGAGTATTTGCTTTCTTTCCTTACCTCTTTTCTTTTATATGTCCATAATTTATTGATAATTTTGTGCTTACATTGAGGAAAATGTAAAATTTAAGTGTGGGGAAGAAATTTTAGGATTGTTTTGTTGTGCATTTTGTCTTTGTTTTACTTTGATTATGTGAAAAAAAAATCTGGTAAAAAAGAAAAATTTTGGAAAAGAGAAAAAATTTTGTTTGTGTTCTTTTAGGTTTTTTTTTTCATTGATGATGAGTTTGTTTAGGCCTCAAGTAGGTTGCAATTGATTTTTATGGCTTCATAACACGATTGAATAAATTTTCTTGATTTTTTATTCTTGAATTTGATTAGCATTGTAATAGAAATTGAAATGTTTGTGAATTGATTTTGGTAAACATATAACCTATGAGATTTTAAGCCACTGTTGATCATTTTAACTAGGTTCCTCTTTTTTCTTGTGTGTGATTTTTTTTCAAGAAATTGTTGCTCTAGAACTTGCTTTGATTCTTTTTGAGATTACATTGGCACATGCATGCGTGAATTTGATTAAGTCATTCTTTAATTAAACCACTTTTGCCCTTCTTAACATACCTTGCAGTGTACCATTATTGAGCCCTTTTGAGCCTATTTGACCTTTTACTTGTTATGTAGCCCATTAGAAAGCCAAACCTTGAATGTTTTTACCTTTTCCTAACCTTAGGGATTAGTAGTGTATTTGATTCATTAGTGGTTCTTAAACAAGTACGGGGGTGTGCTTAATATTTGGTGAAAAGGCATTTGTGAGTTTGAAGCCAAAAAAAGGAAAAAATATACAAATGAAAAAAAAAAGAAAAGAAAAAAAAAAGGATCTTAATGCAAGTCAAGAAAGAGAAAACAAGAGAGGGAAAAAAAAAGAGCCCACAATAAAATAAAGTGAAAAGAAATTAAAAAAGTGAAAAAGGAAAGAAAAAAAGAGAAATAATGAATGTGAAAATCTATGATACGGATTCCAGTTTGAAATTGATCATTTGCTTGTTTGGATCTATGTCATGATGCTCTAATAGTCACTTTGGTTTTGCATTTTCATAACCTTATCATTCCTTTCCTTCTGTTTTTCCTTGCCCATATTTCAATCTTTGTGAAGTCCTTTTGATTTGAGTAATGGAGATTTGATTACAAGCAAGCTTATGGTAGTGCACTTTCATGGAATGAAATTGAGTGAAACACTTTCCCATTTTAAACATAAAGAGAGTTGCATGGAGAGCTTACCTTATGAAGTTCTACCAAAGTTGATCTACTTGCCTTTTGAATGAAATTGCTTTGCTTGTTAGATTTAAGTTTTGAGTTGTCAAAAATGTGCTTTGTGAGATGCTATGTCCCCTGAAATTTTAGTTGTTTCCTTGCTTTTGGTTTTGCATTCTCATCATTATTGAAAAATTTTAGAGTTTGAGTCTTTGTTTTAAGTCTAGTATAGTTTTGTTCTGGGGTCTTGTCTAAGGATGTGCCAGAGCTAAGTGTGGGGGAATTCGATGAACACACTTTATACATAATTTGAATCCCTTGGGTTGAGCTTTTCTTTATCTATTCTTCCCTTAATTTTGATTCTATTTTCCATGCATTTGAAGTATTTATTTTAAATTCTCATTGGTAATTAGCTATCTTACCCCTATCATTTGGCTAAGAACACATTAAAGACATTCACCAATCTCTGTGAATATGACTTAACTCACCTTAGCTACTAGCGTTGGGAGTTTAGTACTATTTTTGTTGGTTTCGGTAGTCGTCATTATCGATATATCCATCTTCAATATGAAGCATGGCAAGAACTACCTCTCTCATTACATAACTGAGTTGTTATAAGACCTTGTACACTAATATCTTTTATTAGAATTCATCTTTCTAAATTGCCTTCTCTGATAGGTTTGTTAATGTGTCTTTTTTTATCCCATTAGTAGGCTTTCTATATATTGTTCTTGTGTAGTAGAGGATTCTTGCTTTCTTTTATGTAGACACAGTATGTCTCAAGCGCCGAACCAATTTTGTGCTACTGCAATCACTTTCCCCTGGATAAGTCTTCTCCAAGTTTTCAGTGCTAGACAAGTAATTGCTCTTTTTGCATAGAACCTTCTCAATTCCTTATTGTTTTAAGAGTTTAATAACATGGTGTGTTTTGTAATCGTAGGCTAGAAGGTGTATCACATTGGGTAGGATTGTGGCCATGTCAACTGAGCATTCTTGGTTCTAAGATGCACACCTTAATTGTGAAACCACGGTTGACTACATTCATGGTGATTTTATTTGCCACAAATGTTAAGATAAAGCCCTTATGTAGTTCCTAAGTAATGGCAACTTTATCATTTCCTATCATTCTTATTCTCATATAGACAAACCAAAAGATTCTAATAGCATGTTAGTAGAAGTCATCTTTAACTTGATATGACCATTGTTATTCAATTCATTTTTTCACGATATAGCCTATAAACAAGATAACTATTTGTTTGTTAGTATGAGAGCTAATGGAATAAAGAATTACTATAAGTGCGGGTATGATGTGGTGGTGAGTAACTAAAGATTTGGCTTTTGTAATGGTGACTTGAGAGAGTATTTGATTGAATGTGTTTTGGGAGTTGGTATAAAAAGGATTGTTTGAATGGTTAAGCAAAGCTTTTACATGTGGGGGAGAGCATTTGCTTTGGGAAATTGTATGTGTGAGGTATGATGGCTTTAAGACTAAGAGAAGTAGAGCAATGGCTCTTCTTCATTTCATCCTTGCTTTGAATACAAGGCCTTTTATAGCTATAATCTATCGACATTTTTTTTTATTTTTTTAAATAAAATAATAACTCACTTTTTCTTAACTCTTCCACAGCATCTTCTATCAAGCCAATGATGCAAGCTAATAGCTCAATCAACCAAGTTGTCTACCAACTTGTATCAACTTGGTAGATTTCCCTTGATATTGCGGATTTTAGTAGATTTTTCTAGATTAATAATTTTTAACACTCCCTATTAATATAGAAAAATCATAAACTCCAAGCATATTTTTGAATATATTGAATTTCTTGATTGAAACTGGCTTTGTAAAAATATCTGCAAGTTGCTCTCCAGTCTTACAAAAGTCTAATTTGATCTCTTTAGGTTCCATAATCTCTCGAATGAAGTGATGTCAAATCTCAATGTGCTTTGTGCAACTATGAAATACTAGATTCTTTGTCAAAGCTATTGCAAACATGTTGTCACAATAAATTTTTGTTGATACCTTGACACTTTGTTACAAATCCTACAAAATTCTTCTGAGCCAAGCTACTTCTATTGATGCACTTGTTCCTACCATGTATTCCACTTTAGTTGATGAAAGTGCTATTACCATCTACTTTTTTGATGCCCATGAGATTACTTTGGATCCTAAGACAAACATGTATCCACTTGTGTTCTTCCGATCATCAACACTACCAGCCTAGTCACTATCAATTTAACCAATTAAATTGGAATTATCTTCTAATTCATACAAGAAGCCAAATGTCTTGATACCCTTGACATATCATAAAATTCATTTCACAGCAATGAAATGTGCCTTGCTAGGCTCACTTATTTATCTAGAAACAATACTAAATGCATGCACTATATCTGGCCTTATGTTTGTGAGATAAATCAACAATCCAACTAGGGTTCAATAAATTGTCTCATCAACTTTTTCTTTTCCATCTTGTCTTGTTAACTTCTCGTTCAATGCCATTAATGCTACTAGTGATTTGCAATCCTTCATGTGAAATTTCTTTAGTATTTTTGTTTAAAGATGAATATATGTCTAGGTCTTTGTTTGACTTGCATTCCAAGATGTATTTCATGAGACTAAGATTTTTTATCTTGTATTCCTTCATCATGGTCTTCCTAAAGCCTTCAATCATTCTTGCATTAGTGCTAGAGTAAATTAAGTCATACATGTATAAGCAAAGAATGAGAAAATGATCTCTATGCATCTTCATGCATAAGGATGCATTACTTGGTCTTATGCATGGGGGCTTACTTGAGTCCATAAAGGGCCTTCTTTGAGCTATACACTTTGTCTTCTTCACCTTGAATCTCATACCCTTGTGGTTGCTCCAGATAGACTTCTTCAATTTCATCATTAAGAAAGGTTAATTTCACATCCAATTGGTAAACTTGTAGCTTCAATTGCACAACTAGTGTTAGAACCATTCTAATTGTCTCCATGTGCACCGTGAGAGTAAAGGTTTCATTAAAGTAAACACCTGGTTGTTGAGAGTATCCTTTTGCAACAAGTCATACTTTGTACTTTTGAATTGTTCCATATTCATTGAAATTGATTTTGTAGACCCATTTTAGGCCTATGATGTCTTTATCTCTTAACTTCTTTATAAGCTCTCATGTGTGATTCTTCTCTATCATCTTGATCTCCTCATCCATGGCTTGTCTCCATGCTTCTTCTTTTTTTATGCTTTTTCATATTTTTGTGGCTTGCAAAAAAAAAAAATAATGCGATATCACAAGTTTGATAAAGATCTTGTAATGGTAGCATTTTTCTTAGAGGAGCTGAATCTAAAGATAAGTCTTCTTGTCTCAAACTGGGGCTTGAACTTGATAGTTGTATGCTTGGGCTTGGATCACTTCTTGTTTCTTCAACTTCTTCAAGGAATTGTGTGGCTTTAGTTGCCTTATCATTCCATCACCATGCTACTCCTTCATCAAAGATGATATCTCTTGAAATGATCAACCACTTTGATTCAAGATTGTAGAGATATTAGACCTTTGATTCATCATTATATCCAACAAAGATGCATTTTTCTCCTTTCTCATCTAATTTTTCTTGATTTTCTTTCGAATGTGGGCATAAGCAATGCGACCAAAAAATTTGAAATGATCAACTTTTGGCTTTCTCTTGAACCACGCTTCATATAGAGTCATATTTTTCATAGCTTTTATAGGGGATCTATCAAGACTGTAGATGGTTGTCTTAACAACCTCAACCCATAAATATTTTGGCAAATTCTTACAATAAGCATGGTACATGCCATCTTAGCAATTGTTCTAATTTTTCTTTCGACAACACCATTTTGTTATGGTATGCATTGAATAGTAAGCTTTCTTTTGATACCATACTCTTTATAGAAATTAGCAAATCTCTAATAAGTAAATTCTCCCCCATGATCAATTCTTAAAATTTTGAGAGAATGCCCACTTTGTTTTTTAACAAAGGCTTTAAATTGAGTAAAATATTGAAAAGCATATGATTCTTGCTCAATAAAATAAGCTCACATCATGCAGGTAAAATCATCAACAAATAATGGAAAATATCTTTTGCCACCAAGAGTGGAGGTTCTTGATGAACCCTAAATATTAGCATGTAACAATTCAAGTGGAGCTTTAGCTCTCCAATATGCTTTTAGAAATGGCAAACTATGCATTTTGCCATAAATGCATCCTTCACAAATTTTCTTTTTATAAGAGATAAATGGTATCCCAAGCACCATTTCTTTTTGTCTTAATAATTTAAGGCTATGAAAATTTAGATGACCATATCTCAAATGCCACAATGTAGATTCATCCAAATTTTCACATTTTGAAGCACATTTTTGGCCAAATGGCATTGTCAAAGGAAAAACTTTGTTAGGGGCTATTTTGATAGTAGTTATAAGTTGCTCCTTCTTTTTATCTCTTGTGAGGCATTTATCATAATCAAAATTAAGTTTATAGCCTCTTTGAACTGATTGCCTCACACTTAATAAATTTTGTGTAAGGCCTAGAACATAAAAAAATATTATGAATATATTTTTCATTGTCTTCTTTAGATTTTGCAACAATAATGCCTTTTCCTTCAACACTTTGAATTTTTCCATCACCAAGTATACTTGGGATTTTGTATTTTCATCTAAAGAAATAAAGTAACTTTTGTTGCTTGTCATGTTTTTTGAGCAACCATAATTTAAATACCATGCATCCCTTGATTCATAATGAACAAAATAAGCAGAATAAAATAACTGATCAAGGGATTCATTCTTTTCAATAAAATTAGCCTTTTATTTTTGCAGGTACTAATAATCTTTTTCAAAATGGTTATGCTTTTTGCATCTTTTGCATTAAACCAGTAATCTTTTGTATTATAATTATTTCTTTTGCATAAAATGCAATAAGAGCTTGATTTTTCTCTATTGCTCCTTTGTTTTTTTATAATTTCCTCTTCCTTTACCATGGTTAGCAAATGATCCTCTATTTTGAGGATTTTGGCCATGACTATTTTTATTATCTCTATAATTATTAGATATATTTAATTTTGATTGGAAAGCTTGCTCTAGTGGTTCATCCAATTTTTGTATTCTTTCCTCACATGCTACTAGAGTTTCTATTAATTCCACTAAAGTAAGCTTTGATGAATCCTTTGACACTTCTATTATAGCCACCACATAATTAAATCCAAAAGGAAAGGTCCTTAAAATTTTTTGTATAATTTTCTTTTCTTCTATTGTATCCTTATAACTTCTAATTTTATTTATAATATTGGAGATACAAGAGAAGAATGTCTTAATAGATTCCCCTTCTCTCATTATCAAAGTATCCAAATTTCTCTATAGAGATTGAAGTTTAATAGAATTTACCTTGTCAAAGCCCTTGAATTTGCTTTCTAATATCTTCAATGCTTCCTTCGATGTTTTTGCCAACATAATGTTTGGAAATATTGTTAGGTCGAACCCTTATTGAAAGAAGTATAAAGCCTTCACATCCTTTTGTTTATTTTGCTTGTACTCCTTCTATTTTGTAGCTGACCATTGTGATAGCTCTTTTTAATCTGCTAGTTCTTGATATCTTTCTTCTATTAACTCCAATAAATCTTATGAGATTAGTAGAGCTCTCATTTGAATGCTCCAAAAATCATAGGCTTCTTGATGAAAGCTTGAGGGGCCATCCAAGAGATCACTAAGAAGCCTTGCAACTTCCAATTGGACCTATCATAAAAGCTAAGGCTAGAAGGATGAGGAAGGCTATTCAAGGGTTATGTCACACCACATGAAGTACACATAAGGAGCACAGTTTTGGAAATTCAAGAATTATTTATCTTGAAGCCATGCCACCAAGTGGAGCCACCTAAACGAAATGAAGTGTCCAACATGGTAGTAAGTTGGTGTTAACCTTGGACCAATGGGATTGACCAAAAATGAATTTTATTTTGATTTTTTTAGGCTGATTTGGGGTGCCACTCTTGAGGTCTGATTGGTCTATTTTACATCTTATTTTTGGACCTTTTGTAATAGCTTAGACTTATGTTTTTTTTTACTATTTTGTTTAATATTTTTGGTGGACTTATTTGGGACTTGAATCTAGCCTATTTTGGGTGAGCAATAGCTAAGAAGGAAGGTTTGTTTGCCTTAGAATTTAGATTACTCATTTTATGAAATTGAAGAGTGTTCATCTTCTGGAAAGCTTCCTCCCATAGGGTTCTTCATGAACTTGAGAATTATCAAAGAGTTTTCCTCTTTGTGGCATCAAATCCATCACTTATCACTCTTCTTCTACCTATTCTAGAGTGTGGCATGAGTATCATTCTTTTTCTTTTCATCTTTGTTGCTAAATTGGAGAAAAGTCTATGGGCATCTCCATGGGAGATCACATCAATTTAGTATTAGTGCTTCAGCTCTCCAAATTTTAGGTCTAATTTTGTTTTTCCTTTGCTGTTTTGATTCCATTTTCTGCATTTTATGCTATTTTTGCCATATTTCTTGCACCATTTTTGTCGATTCATTTTTTGCTAAATTGTTGTCCAAATTGCATCATTTTATTAGTTTTTAGTTGTTGTTATTGTGTCAATTTGCTACTGAAATTTTGCTACTATTTGGTGGTAATTCTACTGCATTTCTATAGATTTTTGTGTCTTAGTTTTATTGCACACCAAATGTTTGATCATAGACTTGTTTGATTTAAAAATTTCTACTCAAGTTATGTCAATTTCTACTTCTTTTTGTGTGGTTTGGATGTCACTTTTGGTGAGAATTTTGCTAAAATATTGCAGAATTTTTACTTCCACATCAAGTGTTTGTGAGTTAGTTTAAGTTACCTTTGCTTTGTTTTTTGTGTATCCATTGGTGTAGGATTGAATTGCACTTCATTTTGGTATGGTTTGGTGCCATTTTCCTCAACTTTGCATTAGGTTTTTGTGGCTGTCTCAACTCCCCTACTAGTTGGCAAAACTTCTACTATATTTCCCTTTAGTATTTGCTATTATCCTAACTTGATTTTGATTATGTTTTTTTTCCTAAAAGCATCTTCATATTGAATACATAACTTGGATATTTTCTATGGTTGAGTATAATAGGTTCTTTGTTGTTCAATTTTGATTGCGAAGTGTTGAAACATTTTGTTGGGTAGCAAATTAGTTGTTGGGAAAAATAAAGGAAAGAGAGGAAATATTAGTTGAAAAACAAAAGCAAAACAAAAAAAAATTGTGACAAAAGAAAAGTGAAAAGAAAACGATGTGAATGAAACAAAAGTTGAAAAGAAACAAAGTTCTAAAGAACAAAGGAAAAAAGAAAGTAGGGAAAAGAGAGAAAATAAGTGTTGTCTTGAGTATTTGGAAACAAAAAATTTTGCAAGTTTTTTGAGCTCTATTCAATCCAAATAAGTTAGTTGTTTTAAGTCAATTTCCTTTGTAGTCAATTTGAATGTGTTTTATTGGAATGCATGATCCATATCCTAGCTTAGAAAACTAGTTTGGAGTACACTTGCTTGACAATTTTTTTCTGTAACTCTTATTGAAATTCTCTACAACTTTAGGCTTCAATAGGATTTTGGTCGAAACTTCATCCTTTTTTTGTGCTGTCTAATTTTTGTCTCTCCTTGTTAATTCCTTACTCCTTGTGCTTGTTGGTCCATGCCACTTTAGCATTATTAGAGTGTCTTGTGATATTGGCTGCTACATTTTTCAAAGATCTTATCTCTTTAGTTCTTCTAGAACCTTAAAGAGGAAAGATAAGAGTGAAAAAAGGAAAAAGTGTGTGAGCTCATTTGAGGATAAAAGCCTACACTAGAGTGCAAATACGAATAGAGTGTCCAAACATGAGTGAGAAGAGTGCATTGTGGTGAGGACCCTATTTTTTTCTAACATTTTCTTGCATGTTTTTATTCTTTAAAGATGATAGATGGTAGTAGTACTCAAAATAATGAAATCATGTTCACCTTGAAAGCTATGCAATAACAATTTGAAAGGGTGAATATGAAGTTTGATGAGGTAGGTGAGAGAATTAAAGGAGAGGAAAATAGAAGAAATCCCTATGAAAGGAGGAATAGAAGACAAAGTAACTAAGATGGGAGTAATGAGGGGGATTAGAGAGATGAGGGAGATAAAGAAGAGCTATCTACTACATTCTATGACAATGAAAGAAGTGAAAAGAGAAGAAATAGAAGAAATATGGGAAGAAGAAATGAAAAGCCAAGATGGGAAAAGGTGGATTCTAGCCTACACAACATTAAAATGACCATACCATCATTCCAAAACAAGAATGATCCAAAGGCATACCTAGAGTGGGAAAAGAAAGTTGAATTAATCTTTGAATGCCACAATTACTCTAAAAAGAAGAAGGTGAAGTTGGCAGTTGTGGAGTTCATGGATTATGCCATTATTTGGTGGGATCAACTTGTCCAAAATAAAAGGAAAAAGTATGAAAAATGCATTTCTACTTGGGAGTTAAAGACAATCATGAGAAAGAGGTGCATTGCTTCACACTATTATAGGGAGTTGTACCAAAAACTTTAAAGCCTCACCCAAGGTTCCAAAAGCATTGAAGATTACCACAAAGAGAAAGAGATAACCATGATAATGGAAAATATAGAGAAAGATAGATAGGCAACTATGGCTTAGTTTCTCCACGAACTGTACCATGATATTACCAATGTGATGGAGCTCTAACTCTATGTGGAATTAGAGGACATGATATGCATGGCCATGAAGGTGGAAAACAATTTAAAAGGAAGACTTCTTCTAAACTTGTTCATCAATCTAGTTCCTCATGGAAGCCAAATTGGAAAACTCCAAAGGCAAGGTGGAAGTGCAACAAAAGTAAAGAAACATTATAATGTTTAGACCACAATTATTATGCCTTTGAATGCCCTAATAAGAGAGTTATGATAATGAAGGCGAATGGGAAGGTTGAATCAGCTAGTGAACATGAAAAGGAAGAGGGAGAGTCCAATTCAAGTGGAGGAGAGAGCAATGAAGTAGTTAAGTTTACGATTGAAGATGCTTTAGTAGTGATAAGAGCTTCGAATCCTAAGCTAAAGAAGGGGATGAGGAATAAAGGGAAAATATTTTCCAGAACTAGATGTCATGTGAGAGGTAGGGTGTGCAACCTAATTATTGATAGGGGAGTTACGCCAATGTGGCTAGTACAATCATGGTGGAAAAATTGTCTTTGCCTACCTTGAACTATCCCACACCTTATAAGCTTTGATGGTTAAATGATAGTGGGGAGGTAAAGGTGACAAAACAAGTCCTAATGACATTCTCTTTTGGGAGGTACCAAGATTAGGTTTTATGTGATGTTGTCCCCATCCAAGCGGATCACTTATTACCTAGAAGACTTAGGCAATTTGATAGACATGTAATCCTTGATGGTTTTCTCAACTAGTATAGCTTTGTGAAGGACAACAAAATGGTTACTCTTATACCCCTCACCTTAAAGTAAATTTTGGAAAATCAAGTGAAAAGAGAGAAAAACAAAGAAAAGATAAGTGAAGAAAAAGAGAGTAAGAGTGGAGAGAAAGAAAGTAAGAGTGAAAAGGATGAGTTGAAAGAAAAATCAAAACAAGAAAAAAAGAAGGTTAAGTGTATTTTCCAAGGCTAGTGATATTAGGCAAGCTCTTTATGCCAATTGGCTTATGCTAGCCCTTATTTGCAAAGGAGCTCATTTGAATACTAAACATGAAACTAATGTTTTACCTAGTGCCATTGAGTTAGTTTTGTGGGAATATTAAAAGGTGTTTCCTAAAGAAATGTCTCATGGCTTGCCACCATTAAGAGGAATAAAACACCAAATTAACTTCATTTTGAAAGCTTTATACCAAATTGGTTAGCCTATAGAACTAACCCCAAATAGGCCAAAGAAATCCAAAGACAATTGGAAGAACTCATGGCCAAAGGTTACATTAGGGAGAGCATGAGTCCTTGCATGATTCCAGTCTTGCTAATGCTTGAGAAGGATGGATCATGGAGAATGTATGTTGATTACTAACTAATCAACAAAATCAATATAAAGTATAGACATCCTATCCCTAGGCTTGATGATATGTTAGATGAGTTGCATGGATCTTGTGTGTTCTTTAAAATTGATTTGAAGCATGGTTATCA